>JALHBU010000201.1:34284-180959 GCA_024340005.1 Tolypocladium tropicale | reverse complement strand
CCCCCCGGCGGCCCCCCAAACCCCGGGGCGGCCTATGACAAACGCCCCCCCCTAGCGGCCCTCCGCGCGTCAACAAGTAAGTGTTGGCCCGTCAAAGTTTCTTTGGAATACGGAGTACCCGTGGACTAATGGAGTCATTTTCTTTTCCTTAGCCACGTTGAAACCAAGCACGCAGTGACGGCGAGGGGACCGCCAGAGTTGGACGACTCTCCCCTCTGGCTCAACGACGATGGAGGGTGGGAAGCGTCGGTCTGATCTGGGAAATGGGAGACATGTCTTCTTGGGTTGGGAATGATAATAGAGATGACTGGCAAGAAGGACAACGGGAGATTCGAAATATCTATCAACAATGGTGCAATACGAAATCGGACAGCACGACCCATAGCCATACACTTCATCAACTGCCCAGACCCCAGCCGCCCGCCCAGTGAAAGTGGTTCATTTCAAGCGGAAGAGCGACTTGTCCGGGTAAGGCGGGGAATAATTCGGGGCCTGTTCCCATATAGCTCTCTTGCTCTCCGATATTAAACAGGAGGCCGAGGTCGCCAGAGCCCATCGGCATCGGCATGCCAAGGTCGTCGGTGCCCATATTCATAACATGGTCGCGTTGTTCCGCGTCGGCATGTTGTGCCAACTGTTCAAGCCGCCGCGTGATATTTGACACAATCCTTGGTCTTGTCATCGGCTCCTCCGATGATGCGGAGGCGGCCTGACGGGCATTCCAGGCCTGAAAAACTATTTTGCTGAAAAGCTGGAAGAGAGAGACTTCTTCTGTGCGGGCGAACAGGGACCGAGCCTCAAAGTTGTCACTCATGGCTTCCCAGGCTCGCTCGGCTAGCTTCATGAAGGGCCGCTTTTTCATGTCTTGAACGATGTGAACGTAGGCGGGAAATGGAAAATGAAAGTCAAGAAGCCACAAGTATCCCTTGGTAAGTGGTGAGGTCAAAATCTTGGTGTCGCACTCGAGTATGCCACACGCATGAGAAATGGCAGCATCGCGCTGAGCTTCCGTCTGAGGCACCGAAGAGCCAAAATGTTTCGAATAATGTTCCACGAGGCGGCACTTGTGAAGATACCCCCGCGCTGTCCAGATGGTCAGGAAGTGAAGCGGAATGTTCGGGTCACAGAACTGCAGATATTTCTCCTCAATCATGTCCTCCATGGCAGCCACTTCGCCCCCTTCTGGGGCAAAGAAGCGCTGATGATCTTTGACTAGGGGCTTCAAAGCCGGACTAGTAAAGTCTAAGTGAAACATAGTATGGCGGACAAAGTCGGCCAGCACGCTGCGCACAACGACGAAGAGTGCCTCGCTGGACTTGCCTTCAGCTGCTGGTGGCTGTTTCAACTCTGCTCGGAGGTCTGAGTCGCTGACATTGAGAGGAACTCTACAGTCCCATGTGGGAGACAGCGTTGCGGGTTTGTAGCCGGCCAAGTCGCCGATTCGAGTGTCAAACTGCACAAGTGACCACCAAAGTCTTCGGCGCATTTCGGCCTCGATGATGCTACACCTTGCAGCAGCCGCCTCACTGTCAATGCCCATGCGTCTGGCAATGCGAATAGCGACACCAAGCGTCGATGAGAGAGATCGAGGATCTGTCTCGGGGCGGACGGAAACCTGAAGTTCATCAGCGAGAGTCCAACGCACTAGTGATGAGACTCACCAGGTACAAATACAACGCGGTCAAGCAGTCCCGATCGTCGGTCCGCAGGAATCCAGCCTTCGACAAAGCCTGCTGGCAGCCGAATTGAAACTTTGTCAAAAGATGTGCCCTGGAAGAGCCAAAGAGGGCCTGGCAATTGTCCCCGTCGAGGCTGAGAACGGACATGCAGTAGATGCTAAACATGAGAGCCTCGAGGGCGGGGGCAACAGTCTTCAAGTTTGCAGCGGCCTCTATGATACGTTCCTGGAGACTGGGAGTGTGTGTGACCTTGAGAAGCGGGTCGACGTTGTCCAGGTAGATTTGCCAGAGCCTGAAGATGTGGACGGGCTCAGGGTGCAGAGTGGAGAGGTCGGCGACAGTCTTGGGTGAGCCGAGAAGGAGACTGTCCTTGTTGCCAAACAAGCCATCAAATGCGCTCCTTACTGCAGCCTCACGCACCTCGTGATATGAGAGCCCATCATCCGGGGAATCAGAGTCATTGCTCGATTCTGGGGACTAATTCAACGCTTGTCAGTAGACGTGGACCTCAATCACAACTCGAAGTAGCGCACTCTTTGGTTCATGGCATGCCAAAAGCTCCTTGGAGGAGTATTGAAGTCAGTATTAAGACCGGGAACTTGTAAGAGTGGAATAGATAAGAGCGTACTTGGCGGTATAAATGGTCCCGGATCCAGGGCCTGCCTGGGAAGCCGACTCCGTCGAACGACGAGTCCTTGCGGCTGTAGACTGCTCATCGTCTGATTCGTTGGGGACTTCCGCGTCACGATATTCTTGCTCCTCAGAAGCGGCATCTTTGTGCAGTGGTTCAAACCTGACATTGTTCTGGCGGAGAAGGTCCTCGTACTTGCGGAGGCGGTCCAGAAGCTCTCGCTCGGGAAACCGGCGCCGACGCCGGCGCGTCTGCGTCGCCGGCACGCATTGCGCCTGGTGCTTGATGCAGTTTGTGCAGGGAAACTTGCGGTCACACTTCACCTTGCGCTGTTGACAGAGCACGCAGGCAAGTACGCGATGTGTCCTGGACGTGTTCTGCTCCGCTTGTCCAGGCCGCGTAGGCGTTGCAGTTGTCGACATTGTTGCAGCACCGCCGCTCCGGGTCGGCTTTCGGCGGACGAGACAACAGCGGCCACGGGCAACAGACGGCCTACGGATAAAGGACGCTGTTACGAGGTATTGACGCGCTTGCACGGTAAAAGCATGAGACGACCATGTCTGTCAGCGCAACGGGTGTGGTCGGTTCCATCTCGGACTTTTGAAATGTCCGACCGAGGCTTGGTTGCGAAGCTGACATCATTCGCCCGCTCACTTGTGGCTTGAGCCGAGAGCCAACAAGCAACCTGCATCGTAGTTACGGGTACGTAATCTTAACAAGAGCTGTATAAGTCGCTTCCGTATAAATATGAAGTCTTTACTGCTATTGCGATCTTTTGCCCATTCCATTTTTTTTTTTGGGATGCAATCACTGAATAGTTTGTTGACGGTCCAATACCTCCTTACACAACATCGGAATACGCCCAACCTTTGCCAATGCTGTGGGACCTGGGCCGATAAACGCTGAATACCAGGAGCCATTCGTGCCCGTTCCTAACATTGTGCATGAAATCCCGTGACTTGAACGATTGATTTGAAACCTTGATATCTACCACTTGCGAAAAGGCATATCATGATATTGGTTGGTTTACGACTGGGGAGTGATCTGCTGTACTTTCCTCGCTTTGACTCTCTTTCGGCCATGGCCACCAACCTTTCAGAGGCTTGTCTTCATAAATTGCGTTTAGCGTCTCTTCCGGGAACGAACCGTCAAAGTCGTATATCACTTGTCCATCTCGATTGTAAGCCAATGCCCTATGGATTTTGTCGACAGACAGATGGCGAACCCTGAAGCCGGATAGTACGGAGAGCTGGCGGGCGCACACCGTAAGACTTGCACACCACTGCGCGGCTTCACCCTTTGGACGATCGCAAAGGTGATAGACGCGGGCGCGGGTCCAGCCATCATCCCTTGCACCTGCTGGGATAGAGCTTTCGTCGAGTATGAAATATCCATCCCTTTTCCGGATGTTATCTTCGGTCCAATAAAAACCTTGCTTCATAAGTCGTGGAATATCCCGCGCGCGAACATAAAGTACCGCTACCCATTCTATATCTTTCGTATGTTGGGCCTTGGGACGGGGGAAGAATGACATCGTTAGACTGTGAGGTCCAACCCACCAGTCTGAGGTCGGCTTGTGCGAGTTTTCGTCTGTGTCGCAGTCCGAGCCTGAGTCCGCGTCCGATTCTGGGTTTTGGGCAAGGGGTGTGCTTTTCTCGAAATCGTAAGGTGACGGGCACTTGACCGGCAGCTCTTGACCTTGTTTCAATTCTTGCTGCTGCAATATTTCCTGCTTCACGATTTGTTCTTTTGGCGATAAAAACATCTTGATCAGAAGTGACTTTGAAGTTAGGGTGGTGGTGTCAGATGGGGTTGTGAGATTCAAGAATTGAGCCAGTGAAGTCGGCCGAGGCTGTCTCTATATACATTGCGTAGAATAGAGTCACGTTTTGTTTACTTGGCAAAATGTTACGAGAGTCTTCTTTTATGCTTTACCGTAGATGCTATAGAATTTTCGGGGCTGAAGGCAAACATCGGTGCCACTCCTCGCAACCATAACGTATGTTCTATTCGTCCGTAGCGTTGATGAGCTACTACAGGTAGGTGGCAAGCTATTCATAAGCCAAAGAAAGGTAGAATAAGAACATAGGCAGCCAAGTTGGGTCGTATTTGGGATACACGAACAGAAATTGCGAGTTGAGACGCGACATGTTAAGCAATTCTAACTGTCTTACCGAGGATTTGGACTCCAGGCTTAGGTCTGTCTCGCCGATTATCGTCCCCGCCAGACAACCTTCGTACCGCACCCCGGCCTTCACGAATTGCAGCAGGTGAACCTTGCGCGCGAGCGTGGGCTGACGCTACCCATTGGCGGAGTCAAAAGCTGCACCCGGCACCTACCAACCTCAGCATCGAGGGTGGCATTTTAAGTACGTGTAGGAGACTTCAAGGTTTGCGGTCGCCTCTTACTCTGCGCCGAGGGCGCACTCTGATAGTGGTGGCGGAAGGCCTGGATGCTTAAACTTACGGCACGGCCGCGTGGCCAAACTAACACGATCATTGGCAAGGCGTTTGTTCGCAACGCAGCAGACAGATACTGGCACCCGACTGGTCCGTACGCACAAGAAGGAGGCCTACCAGCTTCAGCGGCACCACGCGAATAATACACGCCATGCCAAAACCAGAAACACCATCTTGGCGTACATAAACCTATTGCTGCGGCAGTTCCTAAGACATTGCGTTTGTGCCAATGTCAGCATCGCTCGGCGCCAGACGCCATAAAAGCGGCAGCATTACAGAGTAGTACACAATCGAAACTTCGCACCTGTCCGTCCAGGTGCCCCCCGGGGGGTGGGTTTGGCGAGTATGGAACGTTAAACGATTGCTAGTCACGGACATGCGTGCATGTCTTTCAGCGAAGGACATCCCCGGAGAGACTCCCAGTCCATGCTGAGGACCGCCCCGTTTTGATGGCCCTCGCGGAAATTCCAAGCCGCCTCATTCGTTTTGCCATGACCTGGTGACCTTGTCCCGGTCCGATTCACGACTCTGGGTGCCAACAATGAACTCGCTTACCTACGTGCCGTTTCTAGATAAGACTTCAACGATAGCTACTGTGTCGATGCCTTTGTTCTCGATGAATTATAGATAATACGTTCAAAATGGCACCTTTATTGACCATAACGTGTATAAGAGAGGTAAGTGATTAATTTGCCAGGCAGCGTGTGAGTCGACCGGAGGGCATACCACATTCGGGATGGCAGCCCGTCAGATAGCCGTACCTCGTGGACTAACGTACGCACCTGAACGGTTGCAAGAAATCCGAATTCCATGCTCTCAGATAATATGTCAGAATTTTCGGCTTGGATATTTGAACAACGGCTCCACTAGTGCGGATTCATACGTGTAGCCATGAATAGTCATGAAAATACTGAGTTCAACGGTCGTCCTATCTATGCCAAATCGGCCGAATGGCCGTAATTTTCACACCCAGATACGATGAGCCTTCCTGCAAATTCATCATTGTTTATCAAAGTAAAAATCCCCGAAGACGCACGTGCTGCCGTACTTTCCAAAACGCGAGGCGTTGGTCATTGCACTGACAACCGTTCATATCACCGCTAGAGAATGAACTGTCCTTAACAGACAGCCAATAGATGCCTAACGTTGCAAATGCCAGCCGATACCCAAAATTCTTACAATAAGTGCGCTAGAATGTGACCCAATACTTGACTAGCGTAGGTAATATATCAGCATTGAAGTGAATCTTTGCCGAATCCCTTAAAGAGAAATAGTCGCACAATATGGGCCGACCGGCGACGCCGGTGCCGAGACCCCCACCAAAGAAATGTCCTCCCCGCCGTGACAGTTACTAACAGATAGATTCATCGGTTGAGATGTCACACAAATCTTCTTTTGCAAGCTCCACGCAACAACGAGGACTAAAGAAGCTAGGTTCTAGGCTAGTATTTCGGGATAACTTACATATCGCTGTGTTCAGTACTGCATCCCATTCTTACTCATTGGCCATCTTTATCTGGTTAATACGGAGCCTACTCTGGATTTCTGTTAAGTCGACTCCCATACTAGACTGCCAATGGAAGTCGACAAGAACTTTCTAAACAAAGACGCAGGAGGGCGAAGAAAGCGACTCAACTTGAACATTCTGCATGAATCAGCTAGAATCTTCGGCCGTTGCGCAAGTACAAAATTGCCACAATACGACGCAATCCGTTTGAGACAACTCAGCGGACAACTGCTTATCGTTCATGGATTCTTGGCTAGGTTTCCTCCGTCTTTTCGCTCTTCCTTACGCACAAGTTGAAAAGAGACGTGTGGGCAAACATAGCCTTCAGCGTGCAGGCAGCCTGGTGCGCTCGGTCTCTCTGGTGCAACCCCCCTCAAGAAACACTGTCTTCCCCAGTCGGCCGGGAACCTTCGAGATCGAGCGAAGCCAGAAACGTTTGCCAATGCCATGCACATGTCTTCTGATATTGTACTGTAGCCAGAAACATCTATCGATAGCTGCACTGCGACCCCAAACGGCTCGGGAAGGGCATTGCTGCGACGAATTGCGCCATTGACTGCTGGCGCAATACCGTAGAGTATACTTTCCCAATGAATCGTTTTCGCGCTCGCAGTACTGTGCAGAATGCCAGTGCTTACAGACGAGAATTTTTTCACAATGAAACCGTACACTGTCTTGTATTGTGTCTGTACGCGTGACTTGATATCACACGGCTGGTTCCGACCGAGACTCAGCGGCAAACCCACCGCTTCGTTTTGCAACATAAGGCTGTTGCACAGTTATTGCTATGTGAGGGCGCAGGCAGCGTTATAATTGCGTTGAGGTTGAGCGTTGGCGAACTGCAAAGTTCTACTGTGAGTTTTGTGTGTGAAGCTGCAACTCGAACCCTCACGGCAACGCTCACCGAATAGCTCTTTGTCGAGACGCGCCACCGTACGGATGCTTGGGAGTGGTCCAATTGCTCATAAGGTTAGTTTATTCGGGGGAGAGGTCTCTTAGAAGCCCGACTTGCAGTGATGGAAGATAAAAGGGGCGTGGAGTGCCTCGAGCCGGCAGGGCATTTTACTTTTCCTCAGCTCAATCTCAGGAGGCTATCAAATAGTAAGATTGGATTATTTCTAGAATTTCCTCGAAAATTCAAGTGGAAAAGCTCTTACACCCCCAAGACGGATTCGACCCAAAAGACATATCCCACACTGACATATTCCATCCACAATGTCACAGGCGAACGCTGCTCAGGTTGAAGTCGTGAACAACACCGGTGGCACGGTTTACGGACTAAATGTCGTTCACAGACATAGCGACAAATTTACAGACCATGGCTTGTGCGATGAATTACCTGAACAGCAGGCTGCTGTTCCCACCAGAATGGAATCGCCAGGCGACCCCATGATGGCACAATTTTACACTGGCACTGGTGGCGTGGACTGGTGGAAGGTTACATGGGTGAATGGGGACAGAACTATCCTGCAATACACGGACCCGCACACTCTTCAAGACTTCGTGGAAGCCTTTGAGGGCCTGACCCCGGAATTGGCTGGTTGGACCGCAGAAACAATGGTCACCGCAAACGCCGATGAAGCCAAAAATGAGACGCAAGTCCCAGATACTCCTCTTGATGATGCGGAGCATATCAGGGACAGAGTGCAGAAAAAGTTGACGGGAGCCGGCGTCGATATCGCCTTGAATTGGATCTTAGATGACGACGTACTTACGGCTTTCGATGACCATAACTTGAACGATGCTGACGCCAACAATAAAGTGACGATAATCCTAAATCCCGATTCTACGGTCACGGTTCAATCCGCATTAGGCCCGTCTCCAATACCCACTACTGCAATGACGGTTGCAACGAAAACTCTCGCGAAACCTCAAGGCCAATATTACGATTCCATGTTTCTCACAAAGAGGACCGCCAAGGTACAAGTCCAGAATGACAGTTCTGGCGAGATAAAAAAAGTAAAAGTCGACCACAAGTACAGCAGCGTCTTCAAGAACCAAAAAACCTGGGATGCCATTCCGTCCAAGCAGAGTTCCGACGACAGCATGACGGTCGAATATAACACGGGCGTCGCGACGGGAAACGACTGGTGGCGGATAACTTGGCAAAATAGTGACGGGAGTGAATACTGGTATTCAAATCCAAATAACTTTCGTGCGTTCTTTGACGCATTGGAGTCGATAGCTCCCGACTTGGCTAAACTGGCAGTAAACACGCTATGGGCAAAGGCGCGTCAAAAGTATACGTACCTACCTGAACTGCCAAATGTACCAGTAGAAAAGAAAGACGGAAAGGAAGGCGAAAAGACAGATGAAAAGAAAGATGACAAGGGAGGCGAAAAGACAGACGAAAAGAAAGAGGAAAACGCCGACGAACAGAAAGTGTCTGACATGAAGACCGCCTTCGGTAAAATGGCAAGCATCGGCGTTCAGTCAGCGGCCGATGCACTATCGGATGCACTTTTCAGTAGCGAGGGCACCGTAGGGTACAAAGGATATATGTTGAGAGCGTCAGACGAAGGTAACGTGGTAAAGATAACCATTGACGGTGACGGCGCAGACCGTCCAATTCGATTCGAGTCTCCCTCCGGCAATGCCTCGACGGTGGCTGCGATGATGCAGACGAGGGTGCCCTTGAATCAAGCACAGCCTGCGAGCAAAGGGCAGGCTCTGGGCACCTCGGCTGCTCCGCGTGTTTGGTTTGCTGCACCTGATTCATTTGCTCCGCTTGAATCGTTTGCTTCGCTTGCTCCGCCTGCTCCATCTGCCTCGTCCGCTGCGCCCGCTGCGCCTGCTGCGTCTGCTGCAGTTGGCGATTCGTGGGTAACAACAGTTGGGGCGCGGGTTGAAGTAGTAAATAAGACTGGACAGACGCTGTGCGGACTTTCAGTCTTGCACAAGTACAGTAATTTGCATAAAAATCGCTTGAGCTGGCCAAAGTTGGACGACGGACAGATCTCCTCACCGGCATTAGATGTTGAGTACAACATAGGGGCCGCAAGTGGCACCGATTGGTGGCACGTGAGCTGGCTAAGCCCGGACGCACAGATCCTGACTTATTCGGACCCAATGAACTTCCGCAACATAATTGACTTTTTAGAGTTACTCGCTCCCGCGGCAAGCCAAGTGCTTGTGGAAAGCTTGGTAACCGCCGCGACCGCCACGATTCCGGGAGTAAATGTAGTGGCACCAGTAGCTGCTGCCCTTATCACTCAAGGCATAACAGATAGGTTGTTTAACACCGAGACTACCGATGGATTCAAGGCGCATATGCTACGCGCAAAGGACCAAGAAGAAACGACTCAAATTATTATAGAGCCAGATGGGAACGGACAGTACCTGATAACATTCCAGTCAAGGTCTGGCAAGAGCACAACTGGTACCTCCTCAACACCTGCTGTTGATTATGGGCAACAACCTGGAGAGCAGAAAAAGGCGTGAAGGCTGCATGGATGGATGATGCGATAAGTGAAAATATCAAGTGCCAAGAGTTGTGAGTTCAGGGCCGGCAGAATCCTACAAAGGAAATCTACACGCTCGCAACGCACTCTGGCTATATGACAGCCCAGATCAAAACTATGTGAACGTGTTTGGCAATTTTGAAGCCAATTAATGGAGTGCTGGATAGATGTATGTACTGCAGCTAGTAATCTTCTGACACTAATCCTTCGCGTTGGGGAGAATATGATGGCTCAATGCTGTCTACTCTCCCATTTCCAGCTCCTTTTTATTGCTTATGGGCTGAGCTCTTTGTTTGGCATTTGGTGTTTGAAATTGATCCCGTCTCTAATCCAGAAGCTTTTCTCGCCATCGATCTACTTTAAATGGCAGAATATGACCCATCTTCACAAGAAGCGGGTGAAGAGTGACGCCTCTACTGTCCCCTCCCTCGTCTGCAAGGTCTCATTGTGAGCGGGTGCCAAACCTACATAGCACTTTACTGCGGGAACGCCTGAGCTATTGCCCAATCTTTAGTTGCCGTGCTATATTCACCGGTTTACTTCTTGACCTATTGGTCGGCCATTGTAGACGAGGCAGCCTGTTCAAAATCCATTTTCCTATGATGAAACAGTATACCAATACTTTTAGCAAATGCATTCGTTTGGTTTGATGAACATGACAATTTGCTCAAGTCATGTCGCGTTGCGGTCGCGTCGTTTCTAGGAAGCATGCGGAAGAGAAGGTCATAGCTTGTAGCGTATATATTCAAACGAGAGTCAATGCAGGTAGTGCCCGGTGCGACTTGTACTGATTCCAGGAAGTCAGCCTCAGAGCAGAAGCCGACTCCTTCGAGAACAAGCTGCGTTCCGTCGCTGCAGCAGAGCTTTGCCTCAAAACTTTTGCTCCCGTTTCACAATCCGTGGTGCGATATAGCACCCGCCGACACGAGCATAAGACGGTCTTTCCGGCACCTAACATATTGAAGTCGATCTACGGCTGGAGGGAATGCTCTCCGGGGTTTTCCTGATGTCAGACACCAAGGCCGCTTCATCGTGGCCGGCGTCCAGGTCGTGATCGCCCGTGTGCTTATCGCCCCTCGAAGTATCGACGTGGAATGACCGCGTCAACATGATCTCGCCGCGTGTCGACTGGCTCTGTTGCTTAAAGTAGGACGAGCCCCTGCCGTGTCGGACGAATAGTGCATTGACCGCCGGGAGACAAGCGCAGATAAGACCTATGCCAACTTCGGCATTGCTGTTTCTTGTCAGCTTCCATCTTAGGATGCAGATAGGCATACATCTGGTTACAACTAACCCTGACAAAATGACCTTGATGAAAACGATGGTCTGATTCGGAGAGTTGCCTTCCTCAACGATCATGGCCAGTCGGTAGATGCTGAATGCCGTGGCTACGCCACCGGCACATAGCAGCCCCGTCACACGAAGTCTCTTCCTCTTGGGGAGCTGCAGAGACCAAGTGAGTGGCGTGGGTAGGAGCAAGATCACCAGATCCGAGATGACGCTGATGATGGCATCCGCGATGATGATGGCGCGCTGGTCCATGCATTTGTCCTTCTCCCCTCTCCAGTACGCGCTGATAGGCCAGCAAATGAATAGTTTGATAAACCAGCCCGAGACGTAGTAGAGCAAGAGCATGGCGATGAAGACGTAGACGCCGATAAGAGTCTTCTTGTGGACAGCCCCGAATACTCGGATAATGATGATGAGCAGGGCAAGCTTGACGGTCAGGGTCATGGGCGCGTAAAATAGGGTCGCGGCATAACCGGACTGGTCATCGTCAGCAACTTCAATCCGAGCTCCCGTCTCGAGCGTGCATACCTGGAAGAAAGGTTGAATCTCATCCTTCCGAACATCCCAGATGTTCAGGCCGCCGCCATGAGAGCTGGCTATTAGCCATCGTCAGCAGTCATTTTAAAAGACCGACTTCTTGAATACGCACCTATGCAAGCAGTCGTGCAATAGCCAATCATCAAAACCTGAGAACTTATAAGCCGAGGTCAAGATGCGATGGAGAGGTGTCATACGTAAGAGAGGTATGTAGCATCTGTTTCAGATTAGTACTCAGACTCTCTGAAGAGCTTTCTGCCCGTCACTCACAGTCGTCCAGCGTGAGACCTCCTCCCATGACCCGAGACTTTGCGTAGAAGCGCGTGGCAACGAAGCCGGTCACGAAGAGGAGCGTCAGCGCTTGCGTAACGTAGTTGGTTGTTCTAAGCACATCCTCGGGATTGTCGATGTTCGGCACAACCCCAGGAGGGGGCTCAGCAGCACCTGGGAAACTCATGACTATCCGTCGGCTCTTGAAGATGCCAGGTAAAAGGCCGTCACGGGACAGGCACGCGTGTAAGAAGAGCCAACTGCCAAGGGTTGACCGTACACGGCGGGCGCCGAAGAGACAAGGGCGTCGAAATGACCCGAGACCCTCGAGGCTTTCTTGTATTCTGAAAATTCTCCAGACGCAGGCTCGGGGAAGAAGAGAAAAGGAGCCGGCAGTCACTCGATTGTGGGCAATTACCGGACATTGAGCCAACAGGACGTGGGGACCAACAGGGGACGTCGGCTTCTGGCAGCTTGAGCTTGCAACTAGTTTACCGAAATAGTGGATCGCCGTGTTACATTCTGCGATACGAAATGCCCACGTACACCCGGTAGGATTCTTGAATAATCCTCCAACCAGGCATCCAGGCACTGTTTCGCCACTCAGCCTGCCAAAACTCGACCAGATCGACAGGCTCCGTTGCCACGGCATATGAGCATCTACAACAAGGTTGATGCACGCTTCAAAGTTTACCCTGAACTCGCTGCGGAGTATCCGCAGGCACTCGGCCGAGGATCTTGTCCTTGCGTTGACAGATATCCACCCGTGGATGGAGCAACTCCCGAGATTGTTGCCGTAAATGATAGCCGATCTGCACGGGACACCGCCCGACCCCACTCAGATTAACTGCGCCTGGCACCCAACAGCACAACCTGGTTAGCTACTTGAAGAGTAACCCTGGTAGAAAATTTCGAAACCCTGGCGCGGGTCTGCGATAAAAGGCCTGGCGAATGATGTATCAGCTCTTTTGCCCTTTTGTTAATGAGAGACAAGGGACAAGGTGGCTCGCATAACAGCTCCAGTCAAAAGCCCCATCGTACCAACGAAACAGGCTTCATGTGACGCTCGGAATGAGCCAAATACCTCGTTACGAGTATAATGTGCAGTAGTTGGGTGACCGGGGTCTTCTCGTCCCCTTCTCCTTGCTTCCATCGCCTCCTTTGCCATTGTTCTCATTGACGCGCTGGAGATGTGACACGTCCCATCGACTTAAAGGAAGCTGAAGCCTTATCGACATAGACCCCAGGTATTTACGAGGCCCAGACGCAATTCCACGGGAGTCTTCCGTTTCCGCGGCCTAACAAAAGGACTAGATCAGTGGGTCGGCAGCTATTGTCCGAACTCTGTTGGTGCGCAAACACAGAGGCCACTCACGCCAAAGCGCCCGCGACTCTCCGCGCAACGCATGCAGAATGGGCGAATTGAACAACCTTGCTTTTGAGTCGAAGCTCTTCCAGCCATTGACCATCGCAAATGGCAAGATTGAGCTGAAGCACCGAGTCATTCACGCGCCGTTGACGAGAAACCGCGGGACTCCGGTGAACGCACGTTCGACAGCTGAAAACCCGAACCGGACCTGGCTCCCGAACGATGTCATAGCACAGTACTACGCTGAGCGAGCGACGGATGGCGGGCTGCTCATCTCCGAGGGCCTCCCGCCCTCGCTGGAGGTAGGCATTCACGCTTCTCAATGACCACGGTTCAACGCAATGCCTGACACTGCCCTAGGGCAACGGCATGCCAGGTGTGCCCGGGATATTTCTGAAGGAGCAGCTGGATGGTTGGAAGAAGGTGGTGGACGCCGTCCATGACAAGGGCGCATACATATACGCTCAACTATGGCACTCCGGCCGCGCCAACATACCGCAGCTTACCGGCACCCCGATCGTGGCCCCTTCGAGCGTGCCTTGGGATGATCCCAACGAATGCTATGTGTACCCGCCTCCTCACAGCGCGACGCCCGTCAAGCTTGCCGACCACCCGCCCATCGAGCTCACGGTCGAACACATCAAGAAGACCATCCGAGATTACTGCGACGCCGCCAAGGCCGCGATGGCGGTTGGCTTCGATGGCGTGGAGCTGCACGCGGGTAACGGCTATCTGCCCGAGCAGTTTCTGAGCTCCAATGCCAACCGGCGCAACGACGAGTATGGCGGGACGCCAGAGAAGCGGTGCAAGTTTGTCGTCGAGTTGATGGAGGAGCTGGCCAAGGCCGTCGGGGAAGAAAACTTGGCCATCCGGCTGAGCCCGTTTGGTCTCTACAACCAGGCACGCGGCGAGCAACGCATCGAGACGTGGAGCCATCTCTCCCGTGTCTTGAAACAGACGTTCCCGCGTCTATCCTATGTCAGCTTCATCGAGCCTCGATACGAGCAAATCTTCTCCGAGACGGAGAAGGACAAGTTCCTCGAGTCGTGGGGTCTGGCCAAGGTGGACCTTTCCCTCTTCCGCGACATCTGGGGGACGACGCCTTTCTTTTCCGCGGGCGGATTCGACGACAAGAACTGCTGGGCCGTCATGCAGAGCGGCAAGTACGACGCTTTGCTGTTCGGGCGTTACTTCATCAGCAACCCGGACCTCGTCGAAAGACTTCGCAAGGGCTGGCCCCTTGCTGCGTACGACCGGTCCCGGTTCTACGGGCCCTTTGAGGACCCGACCATTGGCTATGTCGACTATCCAAGGTTCGAGGGCGGCCGGTAATTAGTCGCGCAAGAATGCCATGAGCGATAAGGGTTGAAGGAGTCGATGGGGAGACAGCTCGAATCTGCGGTTCGGGCTCTGAAACCAAGTCGGAGCGTATGATGCAGTGTTTCTACATCTATTTTTAGACGTGCATGTTAAGCGAATGCGGACGGCGAACAGCAGATCATGTAACACAACATGGTGAGCCGGGAGAGGGGTGCATTGCCGGTCAACCGGGCTGGCTGGCCAGAACGGGCAAGAGTTCGGGAGCCATCCCGGCCGTGAGTTGTGAAATGAAGAGTGTTACTCCACACAGTTGTTGACGGCGCCTCCCATGCAACTACGACGCGGGCCTCGATCGCGTCAATTGAGCGTCAATTGAGCCAAAGCGAATTTGCCAAAGGCGCTTCCGTTACATCCTTTTCGGCTTCGTAGCAGACTGGCTCCTCCTCCACGCCGCGTACTCAACTTGAGGCGTGTACTTCAGCCGCACAGGGGACAGGCCGAGAAACCATCCCAGCAGGGAGGCCAGATACAGAGTAGCGTGAGACGCCGCCCAGTCGACCCCTCGCAAGAGTCGTCGCAGCGCGGCGCTGTCCTGGCCCAGTCCGGCACGACGGGCCATCTCGGCGGCATTGACGAAGACGGGGATGTTGTCGAGGTGGTAGAATATGACGAAGAGGTTGAGCGTGATCCAGAAATCGAGAGCTAGGCCCTGCAGCATCCGCGGCCACCGCGAGATGGCCGCGGTTGGGTCCTGCAGCAGCTTGGGCGCGTTGAGGATCACCCCGTTCAGGTTCCAGAAGAAGATGGCCTTGTCCCCGTCCTGTGGGTCCGTCCGTTCAATGACCGTCACTTCCTCTCCCCCGGGTTGCGCGCGCTGCCATTCGTGCCAGACAAAGCGATCGACGCGCAGCTCGGGCTGGCTCTCTGCGGTGGCGGACAGGACGTGCACGGCACCGCCCAGGCACACCCTGATGCTGCCGCGCACGACTCTCAGGAACTCGACGTGATGCTCGTGCCAGTGCAGGCCGGAAGTCCAGGTCGAGTTCTGCGGCAGCGTGATTCTCACGTGGCTGTCGTGCGTCAGGTCGTAGGTGACTGCGCTGGGCCAGCCGCGCTCGATGACTCTGGGTATATCGTCCTTGGCCGATGACATGGCTGCTTCTGCTGACCTGAGATGCGGTGCTTCTGCTTCTGCTGCTGCTGCTGCTCAAGTGCCTGAAGCGTCTCATGCGGAGGGAAACATCCCGTCATTTTATTGAATGGATATGTCAACTACGAGCAGTCACAACACCTGGCGTTCGCCTCGTCATTGGACATTAGTCAGATGACAAATCACCTCGCCTGATGCTCTGAGGAGCTCTACCGATAGGTAACGCTCGACGAGCATGTGAGCTACATACGAGTACTCTCATACGAACCGCGGTCCCGCCGCATGTAAGTGACTGCGAAAGAGTTGCATGATACGTCGCAGCTGTCAACGACACACGATGGCGACCAGCTCCTCAAACCGGATCCCCTCTCCCCGCTGGTCCTCGGGAACGGAATGAGACCTAATTCAGTATCTCCGTCCTCCTCCATCCGTCATCATCATCATCTTCTTCACAGGCCCTGCTCGATGGTGTAGCCGCCGTCCACCACGACCGTCTGCCCGCTCAGGTACGTGCACGCCGCGCAGAACAGGACGGCCTGCGCCATGTCCTCGTCGCGCCCCGGCCGCTCCGCCGGCACCTTGTGGCTGAAGTTCTCGCTGCGGATCTCGCTCCTCTGGTCGTCGCCGCTGCCGCCCGTCGTCATCTCGCTGGGGAAGACGCCCGGCGCGATGCCGTTGACGCGGATGGGGAAGTCGTTGTACGACGCCACCTCGGCCGCCAGCATGCGCGTCAGGTGCACCGTCGCCGCCTTGCTGGCGTTGTAGGCGAAGTGGCGCTGCGCGTGCTTGATGAGCCCCGAGATGGACGAGATGAAGAGCACCGTGCTCGACCAGCCGTGCTCCTTGTTGCTGGCCCTCTGCAGCTCCGGCAGGAAGGCGGCCGCGACGAAGTAGGTCGACGTGACGTTGGTGTTGAAGGTGCCGCTCCAGTCCTCGAACGAGCTGCCGTCAAATAGGTTGCGCTTCAGCTCCTCGGCGCTCGACGCCTGCGTCTCGACCTTGGCGCTCGCCACGCCCGCGTTGTTGACGAGGATGTCGAGGTGCGCCTCGCGCTCGCAAAAGGCGCCGTGCAGCTTCAGCACGCCGTCCTTGTGGCCCACGTCGCCCGCCAGCGCGATGATCTCGCCCGCCAGCGACGGCGTGCTGTACGTCGACACGACGCGGTCGAGCTTCTCCTGCGTGCGCCCAACAATGTACACCTTGGCGCCGTTGGTGGCGAGCGTCCGCGCCGCCATGAGGCCAATGCCGGAGCCGCCACCTGGACGTGTGTGTGTCAGTGACTGCCGAATGGACATGAGGTGGTGGAGTGGGCGCACGCACCGGTCACAAGGGCGACCTTGCCCGAAAGATCGAACACCGCGTTGCGGGAGAAGTGATCGTTGTCCGTCATCTTCGGTTCTCTGTAGTCTGATGCCGGCGTCTAAGTGAGGCGCGGAGCGATCGGTGCGCGGGATGTCAATGCCGGTGCCAAAGGGATCAAAATATCGACTCGCCGGCGCAATTGCTCGATTTCAGTATTCCAGCATACCCCGTAATGCCTTGACATGAGCTTGCGAGCAATCGCTGCCTCGACATCAAGTCGACGGGCGCAGTATTTGTAGAGCCTCTGCACCTCCCAAGCCCAAACCGGTGTTGTCGGCATGACGTCTACCAGCACCCACAGAACGCCTGCCCGCCCGCCCGGCATGCCGTCGCCACTGTCGAACCAACGTCTAGCCGTCATCGCCTGTGCCCTGCGCGTCGGTGCCGGCCTGAGACCACCCCTCAATCATTGCCGCCTCCCAGGTACCGCGCCGATCGCCGGACGAATTGGTCCGGGACCTGCGCTGCGGCCTCCGTTGCTTTTCATCTTGCGTCCAACTACGGAGTACACAAGGTTCCCGTTCTTCAGTTCGCTACGAGTGCAGACCTGCGGGCTTGGAGCGAGAATTGGACTGCGTAAAGTGGATGGGGTTGATTGAGGTGAATGCGCGAGTCGCCAAGTATCACAGGCCAGTCCTTTGCAGAAGCGAACCGCGAGGACCATCGGCCAAAGAGGAGACCCCGTATTCGTCATGCCAGTGCACGTACTGTACACCATCTAACTTGGACAAAACTCCAGACGATGCTCCTTGGCCTGTGCTTGCTCGTCTACGTATGTACGGTACACATCAAGCGGGTGCCCGTGCCGGGTTCCCCAGTTCAAGACCTCCCCTCGGCAACCTCACCGCACCTCGATATGCTGCACTGCGCTCAGCCACTTCTGCTCCTCGGTCCTGTTGCCGTCATTAGCATTGCGCGCGAGACTCGGGAAGGCAAGGGACGCCACACTCACTTGTCAAACTTGAGCAGCTTGCCCAGCACCGGCACCAGCTGCGCCCTCAGCCGCCCGTCCTTTTGCTCCAGGAACTGCAGGAGGATCGTCTTGAGGTACATCGTGTCCGACGCGCCTCCGCCGTTGTTGGCGCCGCTGCGGCTCGAGTCTGTCGACGTGCGTGTCGGCGAGGCCTTCTGCTGCGCCTGCGCTGTCTTGAGGTCGCGCGCAATCTTCTCGTACCGTTGCCGCGAGTCGTCGAGCATCCGCCGCAGGTCCGACCGCTGCTTCTCGTTGTCGCGCAGCTGCTTCTCCGAGGCGTCGAGCGCCGACCGCAGCTGCGAGACCGTTGTGCGCATCTCCTCCGTCTCCGCCTCGGCCTTGGCCTCGACGGCTTCCAGCTCTTCCCTCCGGCGTTTCCACTCGCGCTGCCGCTCCTCGAGCTCGTCCCGCTCGTGCCCGAGCGTCTTGGTCTCGCGCTCCAGGTCCCGGATCTTCTGCTTCAGCTCCTCCGTCTCCCTGGCTTTCCTCCGCGCCAGGGTGCTCGACTCGTCTTCGATCCGTTCCCGCTCCTCAATCGCCGCTTCCATGCGACCTCGCATGTCCCGCACCTTGCTGTCCGCGCGCTCGTCCACGTCGGCCAGCAGTCGTCGCATCGTCTCCCCCTCTCTCGTGCGCTCCTGCAGCAGTCGCTGAACCTCGGCCAGTTCCTCCTCGAGCGATTCGGCCTGCGACTTGGACTCCTTGAGCTGCGTGGACATCTCGGCCGTCTGGTCGCGCATGCTGCTTAGCAGTCCTTGTGCGTTGGTGTACTGCTGGGACCTGAACTCGGCCTCCTCGGCGGCCGCGGTCTGTTCGCGTCTCAGCTTATGGGCCTGCTCTTCCAGCTCCTTGACTCGCGGTCGCAGCTTGTTGACCTCGTCCTGCGCCCTTTGTAGCTCCCGCTCTGCCTTTTCAGCCTTGGCGCTCAGCTCGACCTTATCGGCTTCCGCGCGTCTTAGATTGCGCTCCGCCGTGCGCTTGCCCTCCTCTGCCTGTTGCTTGGCCGTGCCCTCAGCCCTGAGCTTCTCCTGGAGCGACTTGATTTCGGCCTCGCGCTCTGTCGACAGTTGCTGGGCCTTGGAAACATCTCGCTTCAGATCCTTTTCCCGCTTCTCCGCTTCCTTGAGAGCCTTGCTTTTGGCGGCAAGGTCCTCTTTGACGGTTTTGAGTTCAGCAGACTCTTGTCTGAGAGACTTGAGCTCCGGCTGTGCCTTCTGCAGCACCTCTCGCAGTTCCGACAGGTCCTTGAACCGGTTCTGTGCCAGCTGCTGTGCGGCGCCGAGATCCGACTGCAGTGTGGTCGATTTCTCCTTCAGGTCATCGTAGTCCTTCTGCAGGGAGTCCATGTCACTCCGTAGCTTGGTGCTCGCGGCGGCATCTGTCGCCGAAGAGCTCATCTTCTCCTCTAGCTCGGCAATCTGCCTCTTCAAGGATGCCTTCTCATGTTCCAACTCTTTGATCTTCTCCTTGGCTTCCACGTGATCCTGACCAATGTTGATGAGATTCTCCTGCATCGTTTCAATCTCCTCGCGCAGGTCCTCTTCCGTCTTGCGCTTCTTGGACAGCCGTTCGATCTGGCTGTCCTTGTCCTTGACCTCGTCCCTGAGTTTGGAAATCTCGGCTTCCAGTGCTGCGGTAGCGGATGCGTCCACCGAAGAATCCGCCGACGGTTCCGCAGTCTCGCCGATGCTCTCCTCGGCAACTGCTGTCGCCGCCGCAGCTCCGGCACCGCCTCCCTTGCCCTTCTTCTTCTTGTTCTTCTTCTTCGAGGTGCCGCCAGAGGATGGCGCGGCGGCAGATTCGACAGGCTGGGGAGTGGGCGTCGCCGTAGGCGGAGGCGCCTCGAGCTTCTTGGAGAGCTCGTCAATCTTGTTCTGTGCCTCAGCCTTTTCCTTCTTGAGACCTTCGATCTGGGAGTTGAGGTCATCGATGAGCTTCTTCGAAACAGTCTTGGCGGCATTGGCTTTCTTCAGCTCGGTATCCAGTTCAGCTGCTCGCTTGTTGGATGTCGCCAGCGATGTCTCGACTCCCTCGACCTTGACCGCGGCAGCCTCCTCTGCTTGCTGTGCCTTCTTCTCGAGCTCCTTCAGCAGAGCCTGCGCCTTGTCATGTTGCTCGGTAAGATCTGTAATCTCCGTGTTGCGCGTCTCCAGCTGCGTTTGCAGAGACTGTTTCGAGGCGGCAGCGTCACGCGACTCGCTCAGCTCCCTCGTTGCATCCTCAAGACTCGACGCCAGACCTGCGCTGCTCTCCTTGACGGCCAAGAGCTCCTTCTTTAGGTCCTCTACCTCTACTTTCAGCGTCTCAATCTGCTCAGATTTCGCCACCACGTCGGCTTGCAGCTGGGGAATCTCCGCATCGTAGGAGAAAAAGTCCTCGCCCTCTGAATGGTCCTTGGCCTTTTCCGAGGCCTTCTCCTCGTTGGTAGCGGGAGCAGACTTGCTTGCGTGGTCATCCTCCGTAACAGTGTCGCCGGCCTTGCTTGCCTTGAGCGCATCAAGTTCGTCTTGTACCTTCTTCAGCTGCTCTTCGGCCTCGTGGTGCTTCTTCTTGATGTCCTCCTTGTCTGCTGAAAGCCTCTTGAGCTCCTCCATGACCATGTCGCCCCGCAAGTTCAGCTGGTTGAGGTACTCCACCAAGGCCTCCGGATCGCCAATGGAGGTGAGCGGAGTGTTCTCACGCAGCGCCTTCTCGAACGGCTCGATGGCGGTTGCTCGCTTGTGAGCGACCCTATAGGAGCGTAGCAGTTCTGCGCAGATGGGTTAGAGAATCAGTCCATACGAACGGCGACTTTGGGGGCATCCCACCTGGATACGTTGCCTCCAACTTCTCCAGCTTGCGCAAGCGTTGCTTGATCTCCGGCGTCAGTTCGCTGGTGGCCGCAGGTGCCGGCTTAGCATCCTCGCCGTTGGCATGGCTCTTTTCGTCCTCGTCGTTCACCTTCCCATCGCTGCTCTTTCGCTTCTCGCTCTCCGCGCCGTTCCTCAGCGTCGTCGCGCCGCCATCCTTTTCAGGGGGTGGCGGCTTAGGCGTCGCGGCCCGACTCGGGTCGTCGCTGTCATCGATGACAAAGGCGGCCTCGAAGATGGCAGGGTCCGGGTTCGGGGCGGCGTCCGTGATGTCGGTAGACGGCTTCTTCGCTCGCGGTCGCTTGTTACCCGCCGCGCCGCCGCGCGACGATGTCGACCCGGATCTCGAAGGCGTGGCGCTGTCGGTCGACGTCTTGGACTGCCGAGCCTGCTCCTCTGCAATGGTTCGATCGATGGCGCCTCGTATTCTCTGCGTACCGTACGGCTCGTCAGCAGGTGCACATCAAGCCGGGCGGATAGGTACCGGGAGCTGGCGCAAGCGACTGACCTGGAACATGGTGACTCTCTTCCGGGGCCCTGGGCGGCTCCTCGTTTACCAAAGCCTCTGCTGCGAACGCATGAAGTGCGGCGTTGCCGAAGAGAAACGCTGCACGATATGAATGAAGGAGCGGTTTCAAGCGCAAATTACAAGCCTACAGCTGCTGCTGCGGCGTCCTTGCGATAGGAGCGGAGAGATCGTGGCCAGACGAGGACGGGGATGAAGCAATGCGCCGCTCGCTGGTGCTAACTGGCCTCGTTACTGGACTTGCCAGGTGCGCTGTGGCTTATGCGGTGCCTGCCGTGGCTCAGTCGCAGCTGCAGCCACCTCAATGAGGTCACCCGCTGTTGGCCCGCCTGCGCGCGGCTCCGGACCTCCACCGACAGGACAGGCAGCTGCAACAAAACCCTGGGAGCCTGGGCTTCATCCGACACCACCTCACCTTCTGCAGCTTGCAGCCAGTTGAACGCAGCTGCGCTCATGAGAGCGCCGGCTCAGCGGCATCCCCTTAGCGTCACCTCTAGATTCACTGTTTTGCCCTTTGCGTCTGCTTGAACTCCCGTCTCGTTGCCGCCATCCTCTCTACTAAGGCGGTCGTCCGTCCGCGCTCGCCAAGATGGTGTCCTTTTGGCCATGGAGGGTGCGTCCCCCGTCGAGCTCCTGGGCTCATCAGCAAGCCTAGCCCGAGATTCGGCACCGCTAATCATGGACACAGGGCGACACGTCCTCCACGGCGTCCTTCGAGAAGACTCTCGCGACGCTGTCCGTCAAGATCGCAAGCACCCAGTCCCGCCTCGAGCGCATGCGGACGAGTGGCCGCCGCATGAAGGTCTTGTGGACGCTGTACCTGTCTTTCGCCTACACCGTCTACGCCATCGTCCTCCTCCTGGTCGTTGGGCACAACAACCTCGGCACTTTCGAGTGGACGGGCTTGGCCGGCGGTCCTGTGCTGTGAGCCCACTCGCCCCCCTCGATGCTTCAAGCATACACACACGGCGGAACTGACCGCCTCTTGTGCGCAGGATCTACTTGACCCGGACGCTGATAAACGCGTACTTCACCTTCCGCATCGAGAGCCTCGCGGCGCGGCTTAAGGAGCAGCAAGAGGAGCGTGCCAAGACGATACAGAAGCTCAAGGACGCGACCAAGTACGACTCCACGCTGCAACTCATTGAAAAGTACGGCGGCACAGAGGGCAAGGCCCAGAAGAAGGAGAAGGACGGCCAAGGGGACGACGGAGACCGGGTAGCAAAGCGAGGTGGCAGCGCAAAGGGCACGCCCACCCGGACAAGGAACCCGCCACCTCCAACAGCCAACATTCAGCGTCACGATGCCACGCCGGGAACGCCCGGCACGCCACAGCCTCAACAAGGCAGTCCCCTCCCGCCCCCTCCTTCATCCGCGAACCCCCTCGATCCCCTCGACCCCGGCGCTGAATTCGCCCCCAACGCCTTCTCCCAGTCTCCTCATCCCCTTCCTGGCTCTCTGTCCTACAGCGTCCAGCCCCATTGGTACGACCGCATCTTCGATGTCCTCCTCGGCGAGGATGAGACGGCGCCGAAGAACCGCATCGCCCTCATTTGTCGCGCCTGCCGCCTCGTGAACGGCCAAGCGCCCCCGGGCACGAGAACTCTGGCCGAGCTCGGCGTCTGGCGGTGCATGTCCTGTGGCGCAACCAACGGCGAGGCCGAGGACGAGGGCAAGCGCATCATTAGGGAGGCACTCGCAGAAGCAGATGATGTCGACGGCAATGACGACGTCGGGCTGGACAAGAGCGAGGCGTCCAGCGACATCAAGGCCGGGGACGATGCTGCTAAGGGAGCGCTGGACGGACCAGCCGCGGGCCTGAGAGCACGGCGTGGAAAGGACGGCAAGTGATTCTGACGGGCCGCCGCTGTGCGGACAGGGGGCCTTTCTTGGCTTCCCGCAGAGTTCGTGGCCTGCTGGCTTGGGTACAGGCGAGAGGCAAGACAGCCGGCATCAGGAAACAAGGCGCAGGCGTTTTCCCTCCAGAACCCCTCGGAGTCGAATATTTATGGTAGCGTAGGTAGTCGTGTATGCCAGCATCTACCGCTGTCGTGTATTTTTACTTGCTAGGTTGCGTGATAGCCCATCAATGCTCGAGCCCCCCCTTCTCTCCTTCGTAGATGGGACCAATTCC
Source organism: Tolypocladium tropicale (assembly GCA_024340005.1). Taxonomy (NCBI): domain Eukaryota; kingdom Fungi; phylum Ascomycota; class Sordariomycetes; order Hypocreales; family Ophiocordycipitaceae; genus Tolypocladium; species Tolypocladium tropicale. Next base: position 157,441 of record JALHBU010000201.1, on the reverse strand, counting down.
TCAGCCAAGGGGAGGCGCAATTACAAGGACGAGACCAGCACCTGCTTGCCGCGGAACCAAGATCATGTGCAAAATGTCTATCTATCATTCATTGCCTGTTCCTGTCCCTGAGTCCGGCCGCGTTCCTCATGCCTTTCGTTGTTCTTGATCATCCTTTCAAAGTTACAGCGGGAGGGCAAGCAAGCACGCGAGCCACTGACCCTCTCACTTTCACCATAAAGCCGCACATCTCATCCAATCCACCCCCTTGCCCTTGCGATAGCCAACATGAAGGATGCAGCAACAACATGTACTGGTCTTCGCTGTCACGCCCCACTCCTCCCGCTCTTTTCTTCCAAATATACGGAGTGGGCTTAAATCCTGAAAGCCTCTGGCGAGATACACATCATAGTATGCGCAGCAACGAGGACGATGATCAACCGTGCGTTGCCGTGGAGGGCGAATCTTCCATCACCCTCATCGCTTTCTTACTTCAGTCGCCCATCCATCGATGCCCTCGCCTCTGCCGCCGACCTCGAGGCCTTCGATCTTGAGGCCCTTCATGCCGGGGGTGTCATCCAGCCAGGAATGTCCCGCCATTCCACCTGCATTGGCCCGCTTCTCGGGCACCAGCTCCAGCATCGGTGTGAGAAACGTCGAGATTCGCTTGGCCTCGTCCTCCTTAAAGTGGTACTTCTCTCGTAGTACGTCAGGCAGCGCCCAGTGTCGCAGACGGTGGATGTTACGCAGCTCGCCCTTGCGGTTGAAAATCTCCTGGCTCCACTTGCCGCTCAGGCACAACGATCGGGGGAATGGACCCAGCAGCTCGATAATCTGCGCAATGTGGTCGTCGTCCTTGCCGTACTTGGTGCCAGACTGGGGGTCGAACAGGTAGTCACCCGTGATGAGCTCGAATACCTAGAGGGGACAGTTAGACAGCTGCAGGCACCGCGAGGGGCGCCAAAGGAATGATGCCTACCATGGCAGCCATGCTCCAGACATCGGTGCTAGCACCCCATTTGGATCCGAGGATCACCTCGGGAGAGCGATATTGCCTGGTCTGGATATCGTTGGTGAAGTGGTGGTTCACCCAGCACGCATTGCCCAGATCCGCAATCTTGACGCTGATAACGTCGAACGCGTGCGGGTCCTCGGCCTTTCGCTTCTCGCCGGTCGAGGCCGACGAACCGCCAGCCTTGTCGAGCGAAATACTTGACACCTCACGGGTGAGAAGATCCCTGTGCAGAGACGTGAGTGTTAGCAACAGGGCGATGGGGGCCTCGATCCATCCGGGAGGGGGACGTACGCAGACTTTTCCCGCTGCTTCTGCGACTCGTCGGCGGATTTCGGGGATGATTCCTTGGTGCCAGCACCTCCTGTTCAGGGACGTCAGCTGGGGTTCTACAGACGGATTCGACAATCGCCAAGCGGCCGCACCTTCGTTGAGGACTCCGGCTAGGCTCGCGCCCGACCCCACGGAGGGGAACAGGTTGTTGTGGTTAAAGGTAGTGTTGAGGGGTGAGGGCAGCGGTTGGCTGCCAGTGATGAGTGTCCGTCGTCTCCGCCGGCCGTTGCGGTTGTTTTCCTTCTCCCCCGGCTCGTTCTTGACCACCCTCTTGACAATCTGCTCGACATCGCCAATCTCGATGAGGACGTTCTCGGGCTTGAGGTCGGTGTGGATGATGCCGCATTCGCGGTGGAGATAGTCGAGGCCGAGCAGGACCTGCTTGGTGATCTGCTTGACAAGGGGCATGGGGATGCCGCGGTGGTTCCAGCGCTTAATTAGGCCGAGCAGGTTCTCGCCCAGGACCTCAAAGACCATGCACACGTGGGTGCCATTGGGGCCCTTGTGCTCAAACGAGTCGAGCAGGCTGACGACGTGCTTGCGGCCGGGGTGGTCGGGCTTGGCCTGGACGATCTTGCTGAGCAGCTTGATCTCGTCGATGGCCGTCTCGGTGTAGTGCGCGGCGGAACGAACAACCTTGAGGGCGACGTGCTTGCCGTTGGTGTTGTCGCGCGAGAGCCAGACAGTGGAAAAATGGCCCCAGCCCAACTTGCGCACAACCGTGTACTTGTTGTCCTTGAAGTTCTCGCCAATGGTGACTGGATGGTAGCCGCCCTTGCAGTAGTCCTCGGAATCCTCCTCGTCGGCCGTGTTCTCGGCGGGGTCGTCGACGGACGGTGAGGGCGACGGAGCCATTGCGCCCGACAGTTGATGCGATCTGCGAGGAAGGAAAAGGACACACGTTAGCGGCAGATGTGCGATCGCGGGGACGAGAACAGGCGATGGACGCGAATGTGAAGGAAGGGTTGGCACGGTGGGATGGCGGGGTCGGCGCCTAAGAGGGGCAAAGCAATTTGGGGGACAGCAGAGCCAAGTGGGCGCTGGCGTCAAATGGCGACGGAGCAGGCGGTCACGGCAACGGGCAGGCTTGAGGGAGGCGGCGGGAGAGGGGAGGGGAACCTGGACTTGAGGAAGCTCATCGTGTCGACATGGCTCGAGCCGCACCCAACTGCAGAGACGGTGAAACGGCCGAGCGAGCTCCAAAGGCCCCGCGCGCGTCACTCTCGGGGGTGCTGGGCGTCGTCGAGCAGGGTGGCGGGAGCGGAGAGATGGCGACGACAGGAGCGAGATGTGGTCGGGCGTCGGGACGTCAGGAGTGTGTGTGCGTGAGCGGGCGAAGACAGCGAAGCACAGACAGGGCTGGATGGGATGCTGGGAGCGGGACTGGGACGGGGAAAGGCAGCGAGAGAAAGAGAGGACAACAGGTCAAAGGGCTCACCAGGCTCGCATGGAGCCCGAGTCCTCGCCCGTTGCTGGCATCTCCACCCCCCACTGCGAAAAAAGCGCGAGGAGAGGCACCTCGGCGTGGGCTACAGCCGCGCCCGTGGCCAAGGTACCTGTGCGCGGCCGGATGGAGCTCTCCAGCTAGCTCTCCGTGGCTAGCGCAGGAGGCCCAGCGCCCTCGCCGGCGCCATTGGAGGGAGCGCGGACAGCCAACGGTGACACAGCCCGCCCAGCACCGGCGCAGTGCGAGCAGGTAGGGAGATACGGAGACCTCGCACGCAATTGGCGTCGACGGCCTTGCTGCCGAGTGCCTGAGGATGCGGTGGGCGCCGAACGGAGCGGGAGACTTCCCAGCCGCGGGGCCCCATCATTGTCGTCGGCCCCGCTGCAGCGCTCGCTGCACCATGGTGTTGCTGTGGGCGGCGACACGGCCCGAGAGGCATGCTCATCTTCTGTGCGCAGCAGATTGCGCCGGGGCCTAGCCGGGCAGATCATGGCGCGAGGAGCTCCTGTGGAAAGCAGTTGACGCCATGCGTCGTCTCCTGGACCCGGCCGAGGCTCATGGCACCACAGCCGCCGGCCCTCGTGCTCGGCGCAATTAGAAGGAGGCGAGACGGAAAAAGAAATCGAGCTGAACGCACCCTGATGCTGACTGGCCCTGCTCCGCGTCGTCGTCATCGTCGTCGGCCTGCAGCGGTTGGCCGCCATCGGTGGTGATGATGGGCTTCAGGCCGTCCTTCTTGCGCTTCTTTGCCAGAAGACTGCTGACGTTGGAGTCCTCGCCCGTTTCAAGGGGCGGCTTCTGGCCCTCGGCCGGCTGGCTGCCATTCATCCTCGGTCCCGATGCCGTCGTTGGCTCCTATCTTAACGTCGGGGTCGGAGTCGAGGAAGCGGGCCCTGGCAGGGTGTTGGGAGGCAGGCTGGTGAGCGAGGGGATCTAGGCGCTGAGCAGTGAGGGTCAGCGTCAGGCCGGGAGGGGGCGGGCAGGTGGCGGCGCGCATACGGGGCGTGATGCGCGCACGAGACAGCAATGCAAAGCATTCGCCGTCTTCGATGGGCTCGGTGATGCGGCGAGACGACGCGATGCCGACAGCGTGCTCGCCTTGCTGGTGGGGGCAAAGCGGGATGAAACTGGGACGACGGGCCCGAGCTGCGTGAGAGACGACCGTTTCCTGTTCGCGACGGCGCCGTCAGCTGCAGACGCTCCATGGCAACGGACAACAAACAACAGCAACCCATTACGCAGGATGCGCAGGAAGATGTGTACATCGGCAGAAGAAAGGCGCGCGCCGAGCAGCGGCCGAGGCAAAGATGCAGAAGAGAACCTTCTGGTGCTTGCCTCGACTGCTCAGCCAGAACAACATGCGCAGCCCTCGGCCGAGGCCATTGGTAAACGCGTGCCAGTCCATCGTGGATGTGAAGCAGCATGGCCTTCTGCGCGCCCGTGTGTGCGCTGTGAGGTTGATCAGAAGCCAGACTCACCTGATGGAGCGATAACGGGCTTGAGCAGATCCAAGTTCTCCTACAGAGCCAGAGCGGCCAGGCGTGGTCAACGGCGGCGAGGTTCTGCGGCTGCGCAAGTGATAGAGAGCCGGATCCTGGAGCTGCACGGGGCAATGCGATGGCCCAGGTTGTTCTACTCGTACAGCAGGGCTGTTGCGTCTTGGGCTGTTGTTTGTGGAAGCAAGTTCCAGTTTGCCTTTTGGCATACGAACGAGTACGCACACGGTTAAGGTACCTGGCATCGTCTTCCCTTATCAAGGTAACTGAGAGACCTACCTAAGGTACCTAGTGCCGCCGGCGGGTGCGGCGGCAACCTAAGGCAGCCTGGAGGGCTGTCGGCGGCTAATGGGACGGGACTGCGTCATGTTTCCTCCTCGCACTCAGCTCTCTGGGCGGCCGCACACCTCACAGACGCAGGGCATATAAAAACAAGCAAGCATTCCTACCAAGCCAAGGTGCGCAGCGCAGCGCAGCACGGGGCGGCAGTCCAACAGCCTACCTACCCAGGCCAGGTACGAGTACAGTTGTGCGGAGCTCTTCGTGCAAGATGCAAAGCATCCGTGGATCGCCCGTCGGCCGTCAAATCCGCCTACGCGCATCGGCCCCACGCAAATCCAGGCCCGTTGACGTCAGAGGCCGACAAAACTCCAGGGGACCAGCTCCGTGTAGGCTCCCCCAGCTAAAGGTTCCTGCGGCATACTTCGAGCAACGCTACCTAGGCTCCAGGTCCTGGTCGCCTTTTTCGCACATGAATCCGCTTGTCGACAAATCTTTATCTCGAATGCTCATTACGTACACCTTCAAAGTCAGCCTGTAGGCGTTGACCACGATTGTCCGGCGGCCAGCTTATTGTCGATTGGAGACGCCCTGGCAAAGTCACATGGCTGCAATATCACGGGGCTTCACTCCCCCAGCTGCGCCAGCCAATCGATTGATCATGCCTTTTCCATTTACACTAAGAGGTTGAGACACAGCCCAAGGCACAATTGTGCGTTTAGGACACGAGCACGAGGTGGGACCACTGGGCCGGGTCAACATGCAGATCGGCCGCGGCCCGACACTTCATGGACGGTCTGCCTCAAGTCTCGAGTTTGGCACCCTGCCAAGCCTCATTGCATGCTCCCCCCCGGGCCCCTTCCCTCTTGTCTTCCCCGAAGCGCGTCGAGCGGTGCTTGAATCGCACGTCAGCCCAGCCCTCCGATGATACCAAACGCCAGACCCCCTAAAAGTCATAGATTGTCAAGCCTGATGCTTCCGTCCCAAAAAGGACCCCCCGCTCAGGCCCGCTTCTTGTTCTTCTGCGTCATTCTCCTAAACGCCTCCATACCGCTCGCACCCAAGGGACGATGATCCTGGGCATGTGACCCGTCAAAGGTGCTCTTCGGTGCGATGGTGTAGCTCGAGGGAAGGCTGGCCATGCGTGCCTGGTTGTTGGCGCCCGTCGGTGCCAGGAACGCATCGCGCGCAGACTGAGCTGGACGCTGGGTCAGGTTGAACTGCGAGCTCGTCTTTTGCCGCTGGGCGAGTTTTGCGGCTCTGCAAGGATTGTCAGCCATGTCACAAGCGGAAATTCGGGTTGTAGTCACATACTGGTAGTCGAACTCTCGCGTCTCAACCTGGCGCTTCTTGTAGTCGTCAGTCCGCTTCAAGATGGGACGGCTCCATTCTCCAAGCAGTCGCTCAGCCATACGCTTGATGCTGGGCTCTGGCTTCTTGCTGCGTGTGTAGAATAGAACCACTTTTCCGATGCCACTGCTCAGGAGAGTCTCCTTTTCGAGATTCAGCCGCGTCAGCGCCGTGAAAATGTCGCGCTGAATGTTATAGGCCGGCAAAGAGCCGTCATTGAGGGGTTCCAGGATGAACTTGACGCTTTGCAGGAAATTTGTTTCCGGATCAAGCACTACGTGCTGGACGTCATTGCGATTGAGCATGGCGTTTACTTCGGGCAAAAGCTTCAGCTTGTGGATGGCGGGCTGGCCGGCTTGACGTGCAGCGTTATCGGCCACGCACGCCTTCTCCATCTGAACCTTGAGATTCGCCAGGTGATCATCCATCTCGCTATCCAAGTCCTGCATCGAGTGTCAGCGATAATGTGACATTGTGGCTGTGGGCATACGCACAATCTCATCCTTTCTCTTTCGTTTGACGCTGGGTTTCTTGATAGCGGCATCGAGTGCGCGGTCGATGGCGCGTTTCCTCTTTTCCTCTGGGCTCAGCTCTTCTTGGACCTCGGCCGCTGGTGATGCCTCGGCCCTTGCCCGCCGTCTCTCTCCGTCGGCGGCCCGTCTCGATCGGCGTTGCGGCTGGGTTGAGTCCCCTTCAAACTCGTCTTCCAGGCCAATATCTTCGTCGCGGTCTCGCCGCTTCTTTTCCCGGCGACCTTCTCTTGGCTTTTTGGGTGCATCTCCATCTGTTCGCTTCCGCTTGGTCACCTTGAGGGTGCGCGCGGCATCTTCGTCGATGTCCACCGGGCGATCTTCGATGTTGGCCGTCTCGGGATCGTAATCCTCGAACTGGTCCTCGTCGATTTCGGAGAGAAGGTCCGACTCACGGTCGGAGTCTGCTGCAGCCACCTCGTCTTGCACCTCTTGCTGCTGCCCGTCGTCAACGGGCTCATTAGCCGGCGAGCCGACAGGCGACTCGATGTCAGACATGTTGGATCCCTCTGTCTTTGAGCTCCGCTTGTGGAAGACGGCGGGTCAAGCGGACGTTAGAATGGAGGGGATCGCGGACGGCAGCAGGTTAGGCTCAGCACTATGGCAGCTCGGATTCGATGCTTGTTGGGCGGAAAGGGCGCGCGGATGGGCTGTCGAAAAGAAACTGAGAGAAGTTGAATCGCCTTCAAGAACTAGTTAGTGAATGCAACCAGAGCCTCGTGCAGGGAAGTGAGGGTCCGTGGCGCTGACATAATCTTGCTGCTGGCCTGAGGCCCCACAGCCGATTTGTTTACTTGGCTGTTTAAGTGGGAAAGCAGGTTAATTACAGCTAGGTAGGTGGTTACGTTAGCGAGCCGTAAGATTTCCAGTCCCCCCGGCTTCAAAGCTACCTTGGATCCAACAACGTCACGGAAATCGTCACTCGTGGCGATCTGTAGCGGCCATGGACTCTCGGAGCTACGAAGGCCCCATGGACTGGGAATACCAGGACCGCGGTCCCTTTGACCCCACCAGTCCCTTCGCCCAAGCAGCTCATGGCGCATCGAGGAATAACGGTACGTGTCTGGCAGCCCGTGTCAACGGCCGCTCAAACTGCCGTCAAGGCAAGATTCAACTGCCAGCTGGCTAACTCTCTACCCTGGCGCAGCGTTCGGCTCTCCGTTCAAGTCCACTTCTCGCCCCAACAACGCATTTGCCAGCCTGGCAACGCCGTCGAAATCCCAGCCGCCGCCTCCTCAGATTTCACGTTTCACTCCTCAACTGTCGTCCAGGAACATCGCTCCTCCCTTCCGAAACCCTGCATTTACGACCCCAAGGCGGCCGGTCGACGAGGTGGTGCTCTCGGAAGTCTCGGGTGCCGAGGATAGCCCAGCCCTGACAGAAGCATCCGATTATCCAAATGACACGCCCGAGGCGGACCACAGAACCGATGTGACCATGGGCGGCACCATCATGCCGCTGAAAATCGACAAAACAACTCGATACGGCAGGACCGGCGTCTCACTCAGGAAGCACGCGCCGGGAAAGGGAGAGATTCGGTTACATAGGGATCTTTCCGTTGGAGCCAGGAAACGAAAACGACACAATCTCGACAGAGACGTGGGCAGCGTCGTCCGACATCAACGGGCGCAGGACAGTGACGCGTGGGACTCGGATTCGGATGCCAGCGCCGGCCGACGACGAACATCGAAACGGTCACAGGGCAAGGATGCAGAGGACGAGCAAAAGGGAGTCTTCGAGCTATTCTTCCACTTCCTCAACAAGTACCCCAACGCGCCCGATCATATGCAGCGCTGGATGCAGTTTGGGGCCAACCTGTTCCTCGTCTCCGTCGTGGCCTACCTGGGCTGGTCCGTCGTCAGCACCGTGCGCAGCGACATTTACCGCGCCAACGAGATTGCGCGCCAGGAGCTCATAAGCAAGATGACGGATTGTCAGACGGAGTACACGATGAACAAATGTGCAGACAAGGACAGGCCAGGTCTGAGACTCATGTGCGAGGAGTGGTACGAGTGCATGACACAGAACCCAGAGTCCATCTTACGGGTCAAGGTCACAGCGAAGCAGGTTGCTGAGATCATCAACGAGTTTTCGGAAGCGATGCATCTGAAGGCTTGGGTAAGCCCTCTCTTCTCTTTCTTTGCAGCCGGTCGACGCTAACAATGTGACTAGGGCGTCGTGCTTGGCTTCATCTTGATATGCACGACGGTCAACGTCGGGTCCCTCAGTCGACAGACCGGGCACAAGTCGGCCCCATCTGCGCCTGCACACGCAGGCGGCACGATTCACGACACAGCGAGGTCCCCGGACATTACACCGGGTTACATGCTGGTTCCGGTTCAAACACCGAGGATGCAGCGTCGCGCGATGCTGGACGACGGAACGGATACGGACTCGTCGCCGCTGAATCTGAAGCCAGCGCCGGTTCAATACGCCCCGTCAGGACGGCGAAGCCCAAGCAAGGGAGAACGGCAATTGAGCCCAATAAAGTACGGCCGCAGCCCGCACAAGGGGTATTGAAGAGGCTTAAGTGCAGGGGCTCAGCGACAACAGTGGGGGCGGTTCGGTCACTGCCTTCTTTTTTTTTGGGTGAGATTTTTGATGACATCGCGGAGGCGGCATGGCGTTGGTAAGGGCCTAGGGTGGCATCCCAGGGAACTAGCAGGTGGCCGGGATAAGGCTCGTCGGATACGTAAGGTAGCGTATGCAGCAGGTATGCGGAGCACTCGTGCGACTGTACTTGTAGGCTGGCAGTGCACCTCGTCTTGACCGTAGCTGGCGGGAGCCCGTCTCCTTCTGGTGCGACCTCTGCACGCAAACCTCGAGGCGGCGGCTCTTTCCCGCGGGCTCGGTCAGGAATTGCGCACTTTCAGCATGGGCAATGGGAGTGGCATTCTCACAAAGCGCCCATAGACGTGCGGCTTCTGATTGGCCATTATCCTTGTCTAGCACACCCGCGGAGGCTTCGCACGCACAGCAGACGGGCGCTGAGTCGGAAGGGATCGACGCCAAGCTCCCTAGCAAGTAACCGAGCTACCACCCACCCGTACAGCTGCTTTACGAGCAGGTTGCCGTCTGTCTCTGCCCCATGCCGTCTAGGTACTCCGTACCATGCAAGCTCGTGGCGGGCGGACGCGGCGCGCGAGAGCGCCCGAGATACACGGCTGCAGGTACGCGCCCTGGCATGGACACTGCGGCAGGACGGGCCACACGCCTCGAGGCGACGGCGTCTCATTAATAAGCGATTTTGCGATCGCGATCCCGTCTGGGCGCCCTCAGATGGCGTCGCGAATCGAAAGGTCGAAGCCGGTCTGGACCAGCTGCATCGGGCAAGTACAGGGTACATGGGCATCCGGAGCGTTTGGTGCGGCCTCGGGGCTGGGTGGGGGAGCTGTCAGTGGAGCTCCCTGGTATCGCTACTTTGCCCGCGACCGAACGCATTCGAGAGTGCCGGCAACCTCTCCACAACCGCCACAACAAACCACATCCCACCTCACATGCCTGCGACTGCTCGAATTCTCACCTAGGTATTCACCTGGCCGAAAGCTCGAGTGCAGAGACGCAATCCTCGCTGGCGCACCTTCTGCCCTTGTCGCGGTACTCGATCGCGTTCGGGAGCTCTGCTGTTGCCCAGTGCTTCGTACCATGCGGAGCAAGCGGACGACACCCGTCATCGCTGCTTGATCATACCTACCAACCCACAGACCGCACTCGCGATCCACTGCATCGGTCGTGCATCTCTCAGGTTCGCAACGCCTCCATTGGCTCGTCCTCCTTTCCCACCCCCCGCCTCCCGCGCCGAAGGCTGCCTTTCTCCCGGCTTCCATTCCTTGCCGACAAGCGACGCCGCTGGGAATGCGAGTCGAGGACGACTGTTCGACGAACGACCGCCGTCACCTCGCCCGAACAACCGCCCAGGCTTGAGCAGCAGGACACCTCGCCCACAGCAGCGGGACCCCCCGCACTATGTCTTTCGCCTTGCGACGCTATAGAAGCACCAAAATACGGCCTTGGATCATCCCCGTGGCGAACCACTGAAGCCCGACGGAGGAAGTAAGCGAGCGTCGCCATCGCCCAGGACCGCTGTGCGCTGCGTCTCTATGGAAAGGGACGACAGCGGCAGCCAGACGCCATCTGGCCCCAGCCAGGCCAGCACTGGCAACACCCCCCAGACGGTAAACTCGGCGTCGCAGCCCGCCCAGTCCCTCCATTCTACCCCGGGCCAGGCCCATGCTTCCGGGTCGTCGGCGGCTGGCGCGCAAAACTCAAAACGAAGGCGCGGCTTGGGCGTTGTGACGCCCAATGCGTGCACCGAGTGCCGCAAGAAACGCGCAAAGGTATGCTTGCAGTCGTGCCCGCGTCTCACGCTGCCCGTCATAGGAAGTGCCTTGCTGACAGAATGCTCTGCAGTGTGACGGGGGCAAACCTTGCTCCCGTTGCAAGGTTCAAAAGGATGTCGAGTGCGTCTACGAGATCCCCGTGCGCCAGTCCAAGGAGAATCTCCGGACCGAAATCGAGACCTTGCGACACCGGCAGCGGTCGAGCGATGTGGTGTTTTCAGCTCTCGTCCGGCCGGAGCTGTGGGAGGAGGTCTTGAGGCGCCTCCGCAACGGGCAGCCCATCGAGAACATATCCGAATGGCTTGGAGGCGTGGGCCCTTCTGGCGGTGTCTCTCTGACGGCCACGATGCCCCAGCGCGGTGACAACGAGGGCGGTGTCGGGCCCAGTTACGGCGGCGGCTTACACGGTGTTCTCGCTCCGAAAGGTTCCGGGCTCGACAACGTCAGTCCCGTCGCGGCCCAGCAGCCAGCGATGCGGAGCGACGTGGGGCGCAACAGTCCATGGCAGTTGTCGGCACACACCCAGGCTGAGTCGGCACAGGGCACTTCGCATCCGGATGCTATGAGCTGGCAAATGGACATTCGCGGTCCGCCGCAGTCTCGGGTTGGTTCCTGGGCGGAAAGCATGCAGACGGACCAAATGTCGGACGGCATGCCCAGATTCCGTGGACTGGAGCAGGTCTTGTCACCCCTGAACGAGCCGGAGATTAGGTCGCCGGCCGAGACATGGACCACCATCACGGGCGACATCAACTTGGTGCAGCATCTCCTGGCGCTGTACTTTTGCTGGGAGTATCCCACATTCGCGTCTTTCAGCAAGGAACATTTCCTTCGAGACTTCCTGGACGGCCGGCACCGGTACTGCTCGCCGATATTGGTCAACGCCCTGCTCGCCCTTGGCTGCCGCTTCTCGAGGCAGCCCATGACGAGGGCCAACCCAAGCGATCCCTACTCCTCCGGCGATCACTTCTTCAAGGAGTCTCAACGACTCTTCTACCAGGAGACGGACCACCACTCCTTGACGACGATCCAAGCCCTGGGCATAATGTCGATTCGAGAAGCCAGTTGCGGTCGAGACTCGGAGAGTTGGTACTACGCGGGCCAGAGCATACGGCTGGCCATCGAGATGGGCCTGCACCGAATCCACGACGGAGGGGACGAGGATGAACTCGCAGTGCAGTCGGCAACGTTCTGGGGCGCATTTGCGCTCGACCAGTGAGTGGACCCTGAATGAGTCGGCGGCCGCGGTATTGACAGCTCTTACCCAGCGCTTGGTCTCTGGCGACTGGATCTTTGCCACAGTGTTCTTGCTTTCCACACTTGCCACCCAAGCCCGCGATAATTGGTGATATTGAGGCGTCGCTCTGGGTGCCCTACACGGATGATGGTGAGTTTCGGGCGAGGCGACGCCAGTCCGCGCATCTTGCTGACGATGGGCGACAGGGGCGCCGCTGCAACGCTCGTGTGAGCAGCCATCTAATGTGCGGTCCGTTTACAAGTGCTTCTGCGAGCTGAGCGAGCTGGTCCACCAGTCGCTGTACATTCTGCATTCCCCTGGCAAGCCCCTCTCGGCCAGGGACCTCCTGAGCATCTACACACAGTACTTGAACTGGTACGATCGGATCCCAGAGGTGCTGCGGCTTGGGCACAACTTTACCCCTGCCGTGCTGTTCGCTCAGTAAGTGTGCCGGAACAGGCTACGCTTTGGTGCGTCGGGCCACCGCTGACCTCGGCACAGCATGTACTATCACTTTGCCATCTTGCTGCTCTTCCGGCCCTTGATCAAGCTGCGTATCATCGGCTCCAAGGTGTCGCCGCGAGACGTGTGCTCGCAGGCCGCAGACGCCATCCAGGGTCTCCTCACCTCCTACTCGCAGCTCTACACCCTGCAGCGGACACCGTCCTTTGTGCCGTACTTTGTGCTGACGTCGACCATCATGCACCTGACCATCAGCTCCGCCTTCCTCCCGTCGGACGGCTCCGAATCTGCCGCGGAGAAGATGAAGTCGGTGGTCAACACCGACCCCCACGTTTCCGAGGCGCTCAAGCAGGGCATCGCCGACCTCACCGAGATGACGCCCTGCCACCACTTCGCCGAGCAAGCGCTCAACATCTTGCGATACTTGGCCAAGAAGTGGGGCATTGACGTGGACATTGACGAAGGCGACGTCAACCTGAACCCGGAGGAGTACGACCGGCTGGTCAGGCCGTACACGGCCAGCCTCAACTTTTTTGCACCCAACGTAGGCTCCGACGAACTCAGCAGCGACTGGAGAAGTGGCAGCGGCGGGCGTGTGATGCCCGAGGGCGCGCCGCATGCGGTCGAGAAGGCGGCCGAGGGCATGGAGAACCCCCTATTCTGGCCATTTCCAATGCAGGGGCGGCCAATGCTCCCAACGGGCAAGGACCTGGAACAGGCAGGCTTTGCGCTGCTATGACGCAGCTGCAGCGTAAGCATGGCAGTGGGCTGAGGCGGCGCTTCATAACGATTAACGGGACGGGAAAGCGGCGGTATAAGCACGACGGCGTAGCAAGGCATTGAGCACCCTTGCTTCTAAAGCGTGGAACGGGCGACGGGAGGAAACGCAAGTCACGTAACGGACTTTGGTGTAGTGCGATGGTGAATAAATCGTTCACGCTGTACAGCTGTTGTAAGATCCAAACACGCCTCGACTGGCATCTGGGCTGTATGGAAATGGAATCGGGAAGCAGTTGCATGTCGCGTTCAAGTCCAGCCAAATCTCAGACATGCTTGGGCATCTATTGCAACGCACGACAGGAGTAAGGGGCGGCGACAAGTACCCAGACCAACACTACCGCAGCATTTTAACAAAAGCTTCTACCTGCCCCAGCCATTGTGCTCCTACATGAGACACATATTAATAGCATTAAAGCACCTGGCATTTGCCCCCCAGTCTACGTGACCGCGACGTTTGATGTTGTTGCAACAAATCCCTACAGGGTAGGCAGCACATGGCCCCTTTCACACCAACATCACCCAGCCAGCAGCTCCCCCCGCATTCGGCGTCGGCTCCACTGGACTCGCGAACCGCGAACCTCGGCCTAGCTCCAGCCAACCCCAGCCTTTCGTCATCTCCCTGAGCCGACGCCAGCACAGCTGCATCACGAGCAGCACTCTTACCGTCCACTCCACGAAACATGTCCGCCTGACTGCTCCTGGCAACACGAAACGAAGAAGCCCACCCACTTCACACAACGCGCCGCAATGCCAGCGCAGCAGCCGTCGGCGAAGAAGCCTGCGGCGGCGCGCCCGAGCGTCGGCCAGATCCTCGGCATGCCGCCGCAGTGGCTCGCCATGTACGACGAATTCATCACCAAGAATGCCGGGCAGGTGGCGCAGATCGAGAGCGCGCTGCGCAGCCTGACGTACATCATACCTGGTCCGTCTTGTCACACCCTTGAGCTGGACGCGGCGCGAGGAAAACGAAAGAAAGGCTGAACCATGTGCTAACCGGGGCATCATTGCCGTAGGCCGCTTCCGCGACGCCGAGATCGCCTCCGAGTCGATACACTCGGGCGTGCAGCTCCTCTCGCTCTACCACGATAGCCTCCTGTCGCGCGCCATCTCCCGCCTGCCGGTGCCGCCGCCGCGCTCCGCGCACGCGCGCTACACCCGCTTCTGGACGCACAAGAGCAGGCTCTACCGCCGCATCGCCATGGTCCTGCAGATGGTCATCTACACCGAGATGCTCTGCGAGATGACGGCCAAGCGCCGCGGCGGCGAGCGGACCCGCTGGCGGGTTGTCGTGCTGCTGGAGGCCATCAAGGCGGTTTGTCGCCTGCTGCTGATGCGCGTCACGCGCTCGCGGCCCCTCGTCACGCCCGTGCTCCCGGAGCGCGAGCCCATCCCGGAGGACGGGGAGGACGACGGTCTCGGTTTCGGGGCCGGCGGCGGCGAGGATCAAGACCAAGGCTCGCGCAGCGAGAGCGAGCTCATGGATGAGGTGGATCCGAACAGCGCCGCGGCCCTCATGGGCGACGACGGCGACGGCCCTCACAGTCGCCCGCTGCCCCATGAGCGCGAATGGGCCATGCCGAGAACTGGCATGAGCCTCCCGTCGCTACCGGAGTCGGGCGACATCAGCGCCTACCTGCTCGGCCGCGTGCTCACGGCCGACGACATCAAGCCCGCCGCAAAGCTCCTCAACCGGCTCCAGGGCAGCGGCCAAGCAGCCGAGATCCTGCACATCCTGGCGCCCCTTGCGTACGCCATAGCGCTCGCCCGCAGCCGCAACAAGAAGTCGTGGACGCCTTGGCTCGTCGGCCTCGCCGTCGAGTACGCCGCCCGGCAGCTGCGCGACCGCAGCCTGCGCACCACGACGCTGGAGCGCGACGAGTGGAACAAGAGGGGATGGGCCATGGGCTGGTGGACGATGCGCGGCGCCTTCTACGAAAACGTCACCAAGGGCGTCGTCGGCGGCGTCACGAAGCGCATGCCCGGCTTCATCGCCGGCATCCTCGAGGACTACGAGTACCTGTGGGAGAATTATTACTTCAGCACGAGCGCATGATGAAGGCGCCAGATGCCCGTGACGGGTGGACGTGTGCGTGGCGCGCAACAACGCACTGGAGCATCTTTTTTGCATCGGCGTGTGTGGAGTACGTTGTCGAGGCTTGCATCTTCTGAGGCGCACGCGCCTCGTGCGGCCTTTGTCTCCGATTGCGAATCTTGGTACATGGCGTTTTAGTGAAACGCGAACAAGCTTCTCGAGGATCAGCAGGGTGGCTGAGTCGATCCAAGACAGGGTTGGGGACCCGCCGAGAGATGATGACTGTGGGTTTCCACGTGACGGAATACGATGCCTCGAGGACGCACGTTCACATTCACAGAGAGCGATAGGGAGATGCGGCCTACGCAGTGCTTCTACATGCGAGCGAGCACTGTTGCTCGCGGTGGGCTGAAGAAACGGGCGTCATCGCAGCAGCAGGAACAAGGCAGGGTAGCGGAGCTTGCGATATCTCGGTCGGCGTGGCAGTGCTCGGCCAAGACGAGGCGCCATGCACGAGCCCTGGGCCTTGGGTTTCGAAAGCGGACGATGGGGGCAACTGGCCGACGGCGCCCTTTTTTGTCTTTCTCTCTTCCCTCTCGCCTCGGACAGGCGTTTCATCTCGGGCCACGCTGGTGGAGCCCCCGCGAGCTGCGTCGGAGAATAGGAGGCTGCCGAGCTCGTCATGGATGCTCCCGGCTTGCCCGCGCGAACCCTCATGTTGCTTGACCGCCTGCTTGCCTGGCCGCGTTTGTGTTTGCTTACTAGATTAGCGTGTTCGCGGGCGCACGGAGGGAGCGGAGTGTCTTTAGAGGAGGAAGGCTGTGCTGCGTGGAGGGAGCTATAAAAAGAAATACGAGTAGAGAGACGAACATACCCCTTGCTGCTTTGTACCACGTTTTACGGATGACAAGTACGGAGTGCACGCAGGAGTTGCAGAGATTTACATGGCCAAGAGTACGGTGCAAGCCTCGGTGTAAGACGAAAGAGTGATCGTAGAAGCTAGTGGACTGCGGCTTCGTAACCAGATGATCACGGCCGCAGGAAGGCATCTGAGAGTGGCTCTGCGCCGGAGACGTGTTGCGCCCGATGTGTTGGTAGGAGTACTCGTACGTTCAGTGCGATGGCATCCCCGGATGCCGGCCCGAGCGGGAAGTGGAGCTGAAAGGAAGCTGGCCGGCCGACTGCGAGCACGTGTAGGTTCGGAGACAGGTAGGCAGGTAAGGTACCTAAGCAACTAAGGTACGGACTGCAGTACGAGCATCAAGTTGTTTGTCCGTAGCTGGCACTGGACTGGCAGCAATATGCCGATGAAGCCGTGACAGGCCGATAGGCATCGCGTGACGGATGCGTTCGTTCTTGCATTGGCTCCAGCTGAGCTGAACGCCGGCGTGTCGTCATTGCGCATCTCGATGCTGGGCAGCTCTGTCCGCGCGAAGGGGCGCAGGACGCATGGGCCTGGTTGGCGGCCGTGGCTCCCCGAGCCCAGATCGACGGGCTGACCATGGAAGACACGAGGGGAACCTGGTGGCATGGAACCCAAACGCGTTAGGTTGTGATCTTACGACGGACGGGCTGGGAATTCGACGGGGCGGCGATTCGGAAACAACGGTCCCCCCCTACGAGCAAGAAATACTTTTAAAGTAGCCCGAACAGGCCGTCGCCGACAGGCAGGTACTCGTGCGCGCGAGCTGCAGTCGTTGCGACCAATTACCTGCTCGTACGAAAACTCGAAGGGTAACGCTGCGGGTTGCCGCACGGCGGTGCAGGAATAGCCAGACGGCTCGCTGGCTCGAGGGAAGGGAGGGCGGCTGAAAGCAGGGGGCATCCATGCGCAGGGGTGATTAAAGGAACGGCACATGGGCGGACGTGCCTACGAGAACGGGTACAACTGCGAGGTCGAGTAGCGCGCCAAACTGGCGGGCAAGGCTGCCGACACTTTGAACCTCGGCTGATGGGGACCGGGGGGAATGGCGGGCCTGAGTCGCCAGAGCTGCGTGAGCTGCGCGAGCTGCGACGTCGTCGATCACGAAACACCGCCTAGACAGACCACCTTGGAAATGAAGTTGCACAGCACACGCACACGAGGGTCGGCGGAGGGGTCGCAGTGGCATCGAAAGCGCGGCCAATGGCTGGCGTTGGCACGTAGCACCCGGCCGCAGGCTTGGCGGTCATCACCTCACTCACCCTCGGCGACCGGCATTGTCAACCAGCGGCAGCCCAAGGTCGACGACTGACAACCACTGGCATGCTCGGCAGATGCATCGCATGATGTCCTGCCTCGCGTAGCTCAGCTGCCGCCAATAGTTTGCGAGCCGTGGCCGACAGTAGCAGGTCATATCCGCTCTTGCAACTAGTTGTCTCCCAGTTCGCGGGCAACCTTCCAGAAACAACACAGCATAACTCTGAACGCAGAGTAGCGCGCCGAGAGAGGCCCGTGGCCGCCAGCAGCATTTTGTCTGGACTCCGAGAAGGCTGCGCGAGAGCCGCGGGGCGGCGGGCCAGGCCGATGATAACGAGCGCCCAGAATGGCGAAACCACCCCATTTGGCCAAGAGAGCCGAATACTCGCACAGCACACTGAGGTGAGTTTAGAGCAAAGTATGGAGTGCGCAAGGTATGTACTCCATGACTGAACGGATAGTTGGGCGTGCTTCGTTCGCGGCCGAAAGGCTGCACGTTGCGACGGGCTGTGCCACAACAAGCACCACCCAAGACTCAGTCCCATCATCCTCGAGGTCCAGTCACGTGGCCACGTCCGTCTCCTTTCTGACATCGTCGTCTTCACCTTCGAGATTGGCAACACGCTTGTCTGACCTTGGGCTTTCAAGGTTTCGGGGGTGGTGGCACGGGGCATGCAATTGGCCGGCTTCGCAGCCCGAAACGCTCGGCGCGGCGTAGCTCAGCAGGGACGGAGCCGCGGCGAGGGCCAGAGTGCAGACGTCTTCGTCGGGGTCGTCGGCGTGTAAGTGGTTACTCGTAAGCGGTTGGCGGCGGATCCTCATGGCCTGGACCCCCGTGGCATTTTGTGGAATGGATGTTTCAGGTGTCCGTGCGGCTGGGTTTGCGTGCCGGAAACAAGGCATCGGCGCGACCTGGCGACGGGGCGGACAGGGCAGACGATCAAGCAGCAAGGCCTCGACGCCGAGCATCAGTCATGATGAGGGAGGGGGAGGGGGAGGGGATCCAAGCGCTCGGGCAGAGGCGCGCGTCGCGTGGGAAGCGGAGCAGGAGACGAGATGGGCGCATTCTTCGAGGGCACACGGGTGAATCCCTAGTCCCCGACGGAAAAGAAACAGCGACGGGAGATGGAGATTGCGGCAGCGGCAGACCGTGCTCGTGGCGTGCGATGAAGTTGTTTGGAAACAGGCGCCGCTGACGATGGCGTGGTTGGAGCGGGAGACGACGTAGTCATGGTGGAGTTGGAGCGGGCATTGGTGGTGTTTTGGATGTTTCGTTCTGCAGGATTGCTTGGAGGGTCTGGCGGGCCGGGGGGAACCACGATGGAGCGCTCATCCGTACTCGGCAAGCCAGGTCTGCCTGCAGTTGCCCGTCCGTACTCGCAGTTGGCAGTTGGCAGGTACCTTAGGTACCTCACGGTATTACTGGTACTCCAACATGCGGCAGCCTACAGGTATCCGTACGGGTAGTCGTCGGGTGCCTTTCAATTAAGCAGCGCAGCGCCCTCGACACGCCAGCAACGGTCGTGAAGCCGTACTGCGCACATGCAAGAGTACGAGTAAGTTATTCCGTACGCGAGCATGCGAGGTTGGCCCGGGCGATGACGATGATGTCACCGCGGCGAGGAGCGATGGCGACTCTTGCACCCTTGAAAGAAATCTCGTCTCAAATTGACTCGTGCCATGCAGAAAGCCGTGACATGTCGATGGAGCAGTCGCCAGGGACTTTGGACCCCGACTCGGGAGCTTCGTCGTCGCGCGGCCCCTGGCCAGCGCGGCCCCCACCGCTGCGCAGAGGGACGGACGGTGCCGTCCACATGTAGATACCCAAGGGTGGCTGCACAGGTGGGTGCTGGTGCGCGTACCAAGCAAGTATCCGCCTCTTGGCGCACGGCTCCCGGAATCAATGGCCTCGCCAGAAGAGCGTCCGGGAGACGGGCGTCTGTTTGAATGCAGGAAATGAATTGGCACGTGCAGCGGCCGATGAGGACTCGAACGAAACAAGTCACGGCCGGGCTGCCAGAAACAGGCACGGTTGGTTCCATGTCTCCAGCCGCAGCCCGACCCGGGGCGCCGGGGGGCCGCGAGCATTTGCTTGGCCGCCGACCTTCAGCGGCGCGCGGCGGCCCCTGGGGCCGGGCGGCTGGATCACCTGTAGGTTGGACGAGTACTCGTAAGTGTGCACTGTTCGAGTTTACTCATCGTACTACCAGGTAGGCACCTGTTTAAGGTGAGGTACCTACATAACTGCCCTGCGTAGGCACTCAGGCACCCTCCTTGCTTTCGCATCCTCCATATTCGCGGGTGTCCTGGGCATGGGTGCCGGCGCTGTCGGGGGATGGATCGATGATTTGCTCCCACTGGCGCCACGCGCGTCAGGCACCAGCTGGACCAGGGCCGAGCCAGCCTTGAAGCTAAGCCTAAGGTAAGGTACTCCGTGCCTTACCTACTCGCACCTTGGGCCAATGCCAGCCATCCATGAATCCAACCCAATCCAATCCCATCGATCCATCGATCCGTCTACGCACTCAATCAGACATAGCCAGCCAGCCAGCAGCACAGCAACTGCACCTTTGCGTCGAGGAGGACGCACGCACGCTGGTGACGCGACAGCCAGAGAGGCGCCCTCGCAGACCTACCTATACGCAGGGCACTCGCGCTCTAAATTATAAGGTACCTAGGTGCAGGCGTACACACAGTGTGCTCGTATCGCCAGCCCCCAAGTGCCATCCGCGCATCCCAGCCATCCGTCCAAGCCAAGCCGTCCAGCAGCCCCATGCATGCAATCATGCTCATCAGCGTGGGCGATCCACTGCAAGTGAAGCATCCCGGCCAGGGTCCTGTCGGGTCCTCTCTCTCGCGATCCCCCCACCACCCCCCTGGGCGCTCGCTCCTCCTCTGGGGGCCTGGCTCCAGTCCCGAGCCCCCCATTCGCGACGAGCTTGGGCATACACGTACGGAGTAAGGGTACGTGTATGAGCAGTCCGCCGGCGGCTGCGCTGGGGCCCCCTCGGCGCGCGAGAGAGACAGACTACTCGTACTCTTGCTGTGCACTGCAAAGGGCAAAAAAGCTTCCATGCTTGTCGGGTGCTTCAGAGAGCCACCATCGGAAAACTCAACTTTGCCCCAAAAGTCTCTCGCACCTTGCCTCGGACGCCCCAACGGCGCCGCAACTCTACGATTTCCTTTTTTTTCTCCCGCCTTGTTTTTTTCATTGCCATTGTGATTTTGGTATTTATTCCTGTCCTTGTCCGGCATCCGGGTCAGCTCCGAGCAGGCCCATCTACGAGTACATTAGGTCATGATCTGAGCCAGCGGGCGCGCCAAACCGTCCCTCTCCCTCCCTCGTCTGTGGTCCGTCCTTCATCCTCGCCTCATCCACGCGCCGCAGGTTGCACGAGCAGTGCAGAGGCAGCTTTCTCGTCACGGCGCCCGGCACTGCGCACACACCACTGGCAACGCGCATCACGCATCACGCACCACGCACCTCACCCCACCCCCTGGTTTGGCGCCCCCCCCCCTTCGGGGTACTAATAATAATACTAAAATACGC
The DNA here is from genome assembly GCA_024340005.1 of Tolypocladium tropicale. Lineage (NCBI taxonomy): Eukaryota > Fungi > Ascomycota > Sordariomycetes > Hypocreales > Ophiocordycipitaceae > Tolypocladium > Tolypocladium tropicale. The sequence continues at coordinate 136,435 of JALHBU010000201.1, read as the reverse complement.
GCGGAGAAATCTCCCAGCGCCTCTTCCACTCGCTGGTACCTGGATGAGGCGACGCCCTGTCGGCCCTCCCGCAAACCTCCTGGCACCCTTGGCCCGTCGAGCCAGGCACCGCTTTGCTCCTTCACCCTGCCTGCGCCTTGCCCGGGCTGCTTGTTGGTCTGGCGCTGTACTCGTACGGATACTTGTGTGCATGAGGTGGCCAGCAACCTTGTCGTGGCCCGTCCCCTCATCCTGCCCGCCTGGTCTCGTCTTGGTCCGGCGCGTCTATCTGTTACACACGTCCGCTTCTCTGTTGGCTGTTCATCTTCTTCACCTTCCCCCTCCCCCATCTCCCCACCCGTGTCTCTCCCTCTCTCTTCTCCTCTCCCTCTCTTGCTCGCTCTCCCCTTCTCCCCCCTCCCCCCCCGGCGTCCCCTTTGAGCGTCCTCGTCGTCGCTGTCCACTCGCTATTGTCGTCGCTGCCGCCGCTCGGCAGCTTTCGCCGCAACCGCCGCCGTCGTCAACGCCGTCTCTTCCCCTCGATGTGAGGTATTGAAATGGATCAGAGCCATACCTACCAGGTGCAGCAGCCTGGGCTGCCACCGCCCTCTCAGCATCTGCAGGACTCATCCTCGTCCTCGACCTCGCAACAGCAACTCGACACGACGCCGCAAGACGTCCTTGCCGAGGCCAGGAAAAACCTGCAGGTGCTGATCGATTCCGGCCTGTCCAAGGAGATACTCCATCAATGGGTCGACGACAGCCAGTCGCTACAACTTTTGCTTCCAACTTCAACACAGTCGTTCGCGTTACCGCAATCGTCGCTCGCTCCGCAACACGCGCCTCCGCCGCCGCCGCCTCAATGCCCTCCTCCTCCGCCTCCTACTCATGTTCCCCAGGTCCGCCTGGGCGGGAACCCGGTGCATGCCGTGGCTGTCTCCGGCTCCGCCTCGTCTGTGACCACGCCAACGGTTCCGTCGACGGACATCAAGCAGGACACGATATCCGAGGACGCCTCCCGCCAGTGGCCCACGCCGTCGCTGTCTCCGAATCCCGCCGCCACGATCCCCGAGCGGCCCGCGACCACCGTCAGTGATGCGGATGCGGCCATCTTCATCCCGCCCTCGGCGCCCTTCTCCCAGTCTCATTCCCACCGCCCGAGGATATCCATATCCTCGGTCAGTTCCGGCTCATCGGGCCATGCGTCCATTTGGTCGACCAATTCGGCTCAGTCATCTTTCTCGTGGCACTCTGGGACGACGGGTGGGCGATCAATGGCTCCCTTGCCTGTGCCCCCGACCTCGGGTATGCCGATCCTCAATGGCACGCACGTTTCCGCCGCTGCCAACAGCACGAGCAGACAAAACATTTACTGGTGCACATCGTGCGAGACCAGTTTCAAGCGAAAGTATGATTGGAAACGCCACGAAGACGAATTTCACGAACGCTGGAGAAAGTATCCTTGCCCCGAGCCTGGCTGCAACCGCAGCTTCTGGGGGTCCAACTCCTTCAACCAACACCACAAGCAGTGCCATGGTTGCAAGACTTGCCCTCATGCCGAAAAAGTGGTCAAGTTCCTCCGGAAGCGCAAGTACTGGGCCTGCGGATTCTGCTCAGCCCTGCACCCTGCCCGTGAGCGCCACGTTGAGCATGTAGCTCGTCACTTCGAGTCCGGCTTGACCAAGGGAGATTGGATGCACTCGAGGGTCGTCTACGGCCTGCTTCATCAACCTCTTATCCGTGAGGCATGGGATGCCCTCGTCAACAGCAAGGAGGGCGAGTACAATGGACGGCGACCGCAGTTTTCCTGGCACCCGAGCAAGACGGGGCGCGCACAGGGATTCCTTGAAAAGGAGAACGCCGGCCAGCTCCAGGATATGCTGGAATTTTTCTCCGGCGACGAAGGCGAGGCTCAATGGATCGCCAGCTCGGCCTACGACTTGGCCGACATAGTGCTCACCTCGGCGCCCGTCTCCACGCCGCAGTACGCTGGAACCGCGGCCAGCATGCCTCACCACTTCCCCTCGCAAGAGTCCCTTGCCACCTACGCGACGTTGCCGCCGCAGCCGCCACACCAATCGATGCTCTCGTCATCTAGCCCGAGCAGTCAGAGCCAGTACGCCCCGCCGTTTCGAAATACCATGTTTGTTCCGTCCCAGCAACAGCAACAACAGCAGCAGCATCAGCAGTTCGCCAATTCGGCCAGGCCGTCGCCGGACTCGACGTCCCACTCTCCCTTGACGGCATCCCAGTCATCACAGTCCCCCTTGGCGCCATCTCATTCGCCTCTAGAGCATCGAGAGCTGCCGCAGCTGCCCTCTTCCGCGGGCGCAGCGGGCCACGATGGCATGATGGACTTTGAGTACTCTCCAGCACCCGTCGTTTTTGACGACTGGGAGAGCATGGCAGGAGCTGTGGTAAATGATGCAACTCCACAGCCGCCCACGGCAGGCTCCCAAGGGGACTGGGGGATGATGCAGTACTTCAGCGACCCGCGGGTCACGTCATGAGGCAGTCTGCAGCATTGACCAACATTCGCATTTCGCGCAGCACCGAGTTTTTTTATGTCTCTTTTTACCCAACGCGCCGGTGTTCTACCTGTCCCTTGCTTTGTGCTTTGCATCGCGCGTATACCTTGGGGTAGCCACGACGCCCCTGATATCTTCGACGAATAGCTTTCCCCCGTTGTTTGCTTCAGAAAATAATGATAATACCCGAAGAGCTAAGGTGCGACGGAGGCAGTTTCCCGCTGCCACGACCCCTGTCTTCACATAGATGCAGACATTGCGTCTGCGCATATCCCTGCTGGTTTTGTTTTTCACAAGCTTCATATATTTAACAACCTGGCGCCGGACTCACGTCGCGTTGTAACGCCGTTTCGGTTTCTTCCACGGGGAATGAGGTGGCTCTGATGGATAAAGTAGGAAGGAGAGGGCAGAAGGCTCCGCTTAGCGCTTGTATGTTAAAACGGATCACTTACTCCATGCTCAGCGATGAAGTGGCAATGGAGTGTAGGATATTGGAGATAGAGAACTCACTGGCTTATAAAGCTCAGTTACTCAAGGGCCAAACTTTTGTGAATCTCTCGAAAAGACTCGATGTCTGGTTGCGAACGTGTCAATGACTGGTTGCCGCTAAGTACGTAGACGCCCTGAACAATCCTCACTACGGGGCTTCAGCGTTACCTTTGGGACACAAGGTGTCAGCTACTTGAACCATCGTGGCGTCCAACATCATGTCAAAAACGTCCGTCTGAACATGTGAGATTCATAAAAGGGCTACAGTCAGTGCATCGAAACATCAAGAGGCTGCCAATGCGTGGCAGACATGAATGCATAAGGAGTTGATGATGTGGCAATTCTTCCCTGAGGGCAAAAGCAAGCATGCGGGCGAGGAAAGGCAGGCCAGGTATTTTGGATAGGGAATCTCGCAAATCTCTAGTCTTTGGACGCCTCTGTTTTCAACTTCACATAATACAGTACCTCTATAATCTAACATAAGCTGCGAAGCACCCATGAAGTACGCTGCGCTCCAGCAATATTCCGCCCATTGCCGTTGGGTTGATTGGCCGCACCAACCGACATCTGCGGTCTCGTCTACTGCGGGCGCTTGCACTTTGCTGGGAGAGAGCCTGGGTTCACTTAAATCTGGTGCAGGAGCGCCGCGTTGCGGCACACCGCCCAAGTGAAGGATTAGGCAAGCTACGCGCTGTGACACAGAGGCAGCTGGGAATACAAATGGGAGGAGAGGGTACTCTATTCTTCTTGACCGATGCTGGATGGGATTCGAAGCGGGCACAAGGTTGGCTGAAACCCGTCTGATCCTCTAATACCATCTATCTACCTTGCCAACTCGTTTTTACCAGATGGCAATGACGATGAGCAATACGATGTCATTCAAATAATAGCTACTGGAATCCCGTAATTACTTCATGGCAACGCATCCAAAGATGCTTTTAGTGATGGCGAGGAGGAGGAGGCGTACTTTTATATGACTGTGAGTATTCGCATACCCTTAAATTAAAGAAATTTGCCTTCAGGCTCTTTTGAGCTGGAAACCACATATGCTTCCCCACTCTGCAGGCCCACGGTAATCATGTTGGCGACTGCCATTGCGATAGCAGCGTATTTACTCGTTTGGGGATCCGCCTCCGTGAAGACAGCTACCACATAGCATATCCTGGAGATAATGTCTGACATGTTCGACGACTCCCCTATTATTGCGGCCTTCCATTCCGCAGACCTATCATCACCTTGGACCTGCGCTATTTCGTAAAAGTGCCAGCATGTACAGAACAGCGATGGGAACATGAACACGCTATTAACAATGGCGCCAACTTTTCTTGCATTCGCAACGACGCCGTACTTGAAGCCCTCTTTCTTTAGCTTAGCTTGCATTGGCTTGGAAAAAACGACTTTGGTTGCAATGGTTAGGATACTGGTACCAGAAGATAATACCCCGATTATATTATTCTGAATTGGGAGCGGCGGACGAAGTGTGTCAGTTCCGACCTGCTCCACTGCACCGCAAATGGCCCCAACTATGGCTGGGACAGACACGGCGTCCGCAATGTTAGCCGACATCGCTTCAGAGGTGGCGAAAAAGTCATCCAAGAACAAGGTCATGGCTGCCATGCCATGGCCAGCTTTGAAGAATGAGTTCCTGAAACTTTGAGGGTTTCCGTCATTTCCAGTCCAGTCTGCCGGCTGAAGGGTCTGAATTAGTGAGTCCCAAGATGTGGCTCCGGTAAGAGCTTTGGTGTCGTCGTCATCGGCGAACGGCGCTTTCTTTTCTATTATTTTATAGATCACGGTCATGCCATATGCTGAACACCACAAAAAGGCATCCATATAGGACATTTTGATTGAGTAGTTGAAAACCGTTTTAAGTATGTCTGACAGGACTGGAACATATATGGGTGTGTCGAACAGGAAGGCTTTTATTGACGCTGCCATGGACGTGAGTAGATTGAAGCATGCGTCCCCCGCATCCTGAATTTGGCTTAACCCATCCTGTGCAGTAACATTGAGAAAGCTGATGAGAGCCTCTACTGTATCCTCTATTTTTGAAGCAACTTTGAACTTGTCAACAATTGATGTATACTGAGCAATAAGTTTCTCGAATTTCTGTTTCTTATCGTCGAGGCCGAGCACTGTGATGAGCTTCTCAAGCTGCGGCTGAATCGTCTTCGACAACTCAAAGCCTCCAAGCTCGCTGGGAATAATGCCGCCCCAGTTTTTCTTGAAAGCGTCAATGAACGTGAATGCCTGGGGATATAGGTTCCACACTGGGAGGGAGCTGATGAGATTCTGCGCTGCTTGTATCTGTGCTGTAATGTACTCTTGAGCGCCTGTGAGAACTTCCTGCACTTTTTCTTTGACTAGTGCCACGCCATCGTCAAATGTCTTCTGGATCCCGCTCAAAGAATCCAATTGATTTTGCACCCAGAGCTTTGTGACATTGGCAAAGACTTCCTTGGATCTCTCGATGTCGGACCAGTTGAAGAGAAATTTGGCGTAATTTACGACCGTAACTACCTTTACCGCGACATTCATAAAAACCGCTTCAGTGGCGATGACAAAATCCTCGACACTATTTAAAACGCTTTTAAAAATCTCTTCTCCCTTCTTTACGACGAGAGTCACCGCCTTTTTCCCCTGGTCTATTACATCGTTTACAACTTCAACGACGACATCTTTTGCATTCTTGACCGTTTTGACAAATTGCAGGACATCTCCAATAGCTAGTTTGGCCCAGCTGGTCAGGCTGTAATATGCTGCGTGTATACCCCCTGAAGGCTGAGACTGGTAAATTTGCTTTAAATCGGCCATCGAGGTTGCTATTTCTTCAAGCTGCTCTTTGGTCGTGCCGCTGGGAAGGAGCGGATCAAACTTTGTGGCGCTCGTAATCCCGCCTGCCACGGTGTCGACTGCCACTTGAGCATTCTCGAGGCTTTCGACTGTGTTGAGGTCGCGCACTTTTTCGAAAGATCGTTCCATTGGAGTGCAAACGGCTTGCACGTCACCGACTAGCGCAGTGTATGTGGCACTACTCAAGCCTGTCGCGGCCTCGACGATACTTACTGTGCCGCTACCGTCGGTGCGAAATTTCTCAAGATTCTCTGGCCCGCGCAAAACATAATATTGACCATTCACATACACAGGTGTTCGAGCAGAGGCCGTGACCTGGACTTCTTCATCGATGCTTGGATTCCCCTCTGCATCCTTCACGGTGAGCTTAGTTGCGTAAGCGTCGAAGAAGCTGATCGGCTGTCCCTCTTGATCGGTATTGTCAACCACATGAATTGTCTGCGATCGCCAGCGCTTTGCGGCCGTCTTCCTCGTTTGAGTCAGCTTCACAAATTGTGATGCAACCGAGGTGAAAACAGTAATCTCTTCATCTTGAACATTTGCGTAAACCGTCCATCGATCAACATCAAGCATGAGAGGGACAGGCGTGGTGCGGCCTGGTGCAACCGTGCCAGCGTCTCCACTTGCGACGGAACAATAATACAGCTCATTTGATTGAGTTTTTCCGAATAGTACAACAGAATCCTGAGAGTGCACACCGACTAACGTTTTGGTCTCGGGTAGTAGGGGGTGCTGAAGAAGGGTTACTGCGTTGCATATCCCCCCTTCAGGCAGTTGCTGACTTTCGGCCCATATCAAGACCAACGAGGAGCCGCAGATAGCAAATAAATCAGTTCCTAAACCCTCATTCTCTGGGCCCGAACCGTGTCGGCTCACCGCCGTCATGGCTGTGATGGGCGCAGGAGAGTCCATCGCAACTGCAAACTTTACTGGCGGGACACCTGATGACTGAAGCAATGGGTTCCACACAATTTGCGTCGCCGCATTGCCATCGGTAGCAGACCGTGTAGCGGAGTAGATCCCATCCGTCGGATATGAAGCGGGCCTGCCGATACATGTCGGAACGGCCGCTAGGGTGGTCTCAACGACATTGCCATCTCCGCCTGAAAGGTTGATCATCTCCCATCCCCCGTTCTGTACATCACAGGCCCATTTTGTCTGCGGATCAAGTTTTCCTTCGCTGTTCTTTTCGCCCTCACAGTCAACGATCAAGCAATTTGCATCATCAGACGACACTGGAAAGCTAATGGCCAGTATGTTTGTATTCACAGGAGGCGGGACACCTGCCCAGGCGTTTTGATTCAACATGCCCTCATAGTTGAAATTGGCTGCATCGGGCAACATGAAGGTTGTCATGTGTATAGTCTTTTCATATTGCTCTGGTGCGCTGAAGATGATCGCGAATGACACAAGGCCCGATACACCTTGCGAAACGTCGAATCTCTCAACGACAGCTTTAAATTCGTCATAATCAGGGTTCACAATCTTTCGAATCTCTTCTGAAAGGTCAAACCTCATCCATCCATTTGCTGTCTTGCCGGTTTGTTCTACGGTAGCGTAGAGCACTCCGTGTTCGATGGTTAAAATAACGGAATGGCCGTCTTCAGTTTGCAAAACCTCAACCTTTTTTGCTGGTGGTGTGAAAGGAGTACCAATAACGTTGGCCTCTAATAAAACGGAGCTGAATTCAAGCTGCACAGGCGGGCCAGCAGAACCGCTACCCGCACTACCCGCACTTACAGCCTGCTCTGCGGCATCAGACTGCAGTGCAAGACCACGATTCTCTGCTGTATAAGCCTCGCCTGGCGCTAAAGCACCCAATGCGTAGCTTTTGTTGGCATCGTTTTGGGCGAAAGAGAGCTCTAGATCTTGCGAACCCGAAAATTTGGTCGATTTGCATGCTTGAGACTTTGGAGCCGACAGAGGCCGCGTGATCTCAGGCAGAACATCATTCAACCACGAAACACCGAGGGACGAGAGCTGCTTTTTAAGATTTCTTCCATACTTCTCGATGTCTGGGAATGAGAAGCCAGCGGACGACACTTCGGAGTGGTCGATCGCTTTTTCTTCAAGATGACTCGACATGACTTTCCCGACGCTATCGACGCCAATCTCGAAGACATCCGTGTGGGATTTATCGACCGGGTTATAAGACCCTGACGTATTCTTATTTTGATATTCAACACCAACCTTGCCATTTTGCTCTATCACAAGCCTTTGACCATCAAGACGTACCGAGCAGCTATATTCATATTTCACTCCAGTCTTTTCTTTGACTGACTGTGCATTAGAGCTTTCATTCTTTGCAGTGCTTGAGTGAGCTATTTTGACCAACTCGGGTCCGGATTCGGGTATCTGCACCAGTTGCGGCACTTGGCTGCAACTCACGGCGCACTTGAGAGTAGCAGTCGAAAAGTTGATGTTACTGAACTTGAGACAGCAAGGAAGAATTTTGCGGACTAGGCATGGTGTTATTATTTCAGCCAGGGCTCTTCGGTCGGTTCTAACAACTCCATCGCCAGGTTTCGACTCCCGAGGTTCAGTGCTGAGAGACATGTCGTCAGTGCTTTGATTGAGTACTTGGACGAGAAAAACGGAATTCTGTGCTTTCAGTAGTAGGTAACAGTAAATGGGATCTCAGATACAAATTCAAGCAAGATGAGTCATATCCCACTGGTGGTTTACGCAGCTTAAGTAAATACGCATCGAATGGGATACAACCCATTGGTCTAATTATTGCAGTGAATGTTCATTCTAATACCGTATAGAAGCACAGTATTATATCCAATATATTAGAAGACGGTGTAGTATGGATATTTTCTTTCTTGAGGAACGGAAATCTCCATAGGACGGCAAAAAGAAATTTTCTTGAAAACGTAAGCACACCGTACCGCACGTCCTTCTACTTCTAAATCGTCTGTCTACATTTGTACTGTCACAACTCAGATTTATGGGTTGTGTGATGCGCCAGACGCGTAACGCTTATGTGGACGCGGTTCAACGATTCGAACTGATAACTTCAAAGTTAAGGAACTTGTGTCATTTTGGGGTCCACCGCTGAATCTGGGTCCCGGAAGAACACAAGTAATGCCGGGCCATGACCGATCTAAACTATCTATTGTGAAACGGAAAGACCCTGGTCATCCGGATTAGCTGCCGATACTAATAACCATAACCCCACTCACCTCACAATCGTACTAAACAGCCCGTACGAGTGTATGAAGGACACTTCCCAGTTTCCTCACAACAGTCCCGGTAGTAAGCCAGCTGGGAAGCCTGAGCTTTACATACACTAATTACTAGAATCTCTGGATAAGCCACATGGATAACAACACCAGCTAACTTTTCAAACATTATCTAGCCTAGAGATGCGTCGAAAAGTTTAACGCTACCAAGTAGTAGTATCAAATAAGTAAGTACGTAATGACTGTGAATCTTGATAGCATATTGCCTCTGGAAACTTTCGGTCCCCTACAATGTCAAAATCTTTAGATCATCCTCTTTCAATGCATCCTTTTCAGCAGAGTAAAAGGCCTCGGCCGTTTGTAAGCCTGCTGAGGCCAGGTTACTGACTCCCATAACGCCGACAGCAATTAGTTTACTTTCTGGATCCTTGTCGTGTACTGCTACATCGTACGCAATTTTGGAGATACAGCCCGTAACGTTAGACACTTCACCTAGTATTGCAGCTGTACGCTCTGTGCCGGCATCCACTGAGGACAACTCATAAAAGTGGTAGCCACTAACAACAAGCGCGGGTATCGTAAGGACCGAGGTAACCCTGGCACCGTTGCCTCGCGCATCCCCTAGCCCTGGAGCCCAACGACCCTGTGCGGCAAATCCAATTTTCTCCGTGACGACGATAGCTGTAGTTGCTCTTCGCAGGTTATTTATGGCGGGATCCTTAAGCGGACACTTGGGAACAAGAACGTCAACTCCACCTGCTAAGCCTGCCGCAAAAATGCCAGCAATGGCTGATGGGATTCCAAAAGGATTATTGGGGGGCGCTTGTGCTTCAAATATAGATAGAAAATTACCGACGAACATGGTAAAACCGGCAGCGGCGTGACCAGCAATAAAGATAGTGTCTTTAACCGATTTTGGTATCGTTATGTAATCGTCAACCGGAGACTTGGCCCAGTATTCAGACTCCGTATTCATGAGGTACTGGTAAGTATCTGCCTTTTTCTCTTCCCCATTGAACATGTTTTCTAGAGAATCCCAAGATTTTGCAGAGCAGATAGCGTCGACCTCCTTGCCTTCCGTGAATGGCGCCCCACCTTTCAGGACTTTATGCGCAACAGTGTACCCCACTGCCGCTACCCAACTGAACATGTCAAGCAGAGAGATTTCTCCGGATCCAGTAATAGCCTTTAGAATGTTTGAAACAACCGGAATCGTAACTTTGGTCTCCAACAGCTTAACTGCAGAGGCTGCAATGGAAACAATGATGTCTAATAATGCATCGATCACGATCTTCGTGCTTTTCAAAAACGTGTCCGCCAGAATAGTAATAAGTTGAAGTAGAATCTGTGGGAAGTTTGAAGGAAAGTCGGATTGCTTGAACAGCGCCTTCAAGTCGTCGAGAGCATCGGAAAGAACTTTACCTTCTCCCTCCAAGGCGTTCTTAAGGGTATCGGCCACAGAGGGAGGGTCTCCAGACGAATTGTTCTCTGGACTCTTTATAAGCTGTGCGTTGTTCTTCACATGGTGTGCTAGCAACTGAGAGGCCGGTGATTGCATCGAAGCTGGAATGTTTGGTTTCGCTTTCTCAGAGATAGCGGTAGCATTCAAATTTTTGATTTTTTGCACCCAATCGTCAGCGTTCTTAATTGCGGTATCAAACTTCCCCTTTATATCCTCAATAATCTCCTTGGTCCCTTGTGCTTGATCATGAAGCCACATGCTCGACACGTTGAAAATAACATTTCTGGTTCTCTCAATATCGTCCCATCCGAACAAGTGTTCCACGTATTTGATTATAGACGTAACGGTAGTCGACACAGCCTTTAATGCTAATTGTATAGCCGTGACAACTGCATCCACAGTATCTATAATAACGTTGATTACCTGGGTGCCAATTGTTACCACCATATGATACACTTTTTTAGCCTCATCCCACGCGATTTTGCTGATTTTTATAACTTTTTTCGTGAAGTTTTTTGCTCCTTGCCAAAGCGAACCGAGGTCTGACTTAACACCACTCCAGCTCAAGCCGTAGTATTCATAATACTCCGTCAGTCGTACCGGGATGGCGTCATCATTGCTTGGTGTGGACTCCTTTTTTTTATCTAGCGTTGAGTGTGCCTCCTTGAGTTGATCGATAGCATTTTTGAGAGCGGTTTCGTCGTCAGTCGAAAGTGATTGCGGGACAAGTTGTTCTGTTTCAAGTTTCCCACGGATACCTCCCATCGTAGTCTTCGTTGGAACTGTTGCATCGCGTAGAGTATTGCCGCCACTGAGCCCGCAGAGCTTCTGAAAAGATTTGTCCATTGGGCGAATGACAGTCTTGGTCGATCCTCCATCGATTGACACGGTCATGGTTGCGGAACCAATGTCATCGGTCATCTCTACCACCGTCACTTGACCGGCAGCGTCTGTCTTAATTTTGACGGGGTCAGATCCTAAAACGTAGTAACAATGCACTGGGTCTTCAGACTGCGTCGACATGCCGCTGATGTGTACCGATATCCGAGACTCCGCCGTGATTGATACTTCTACACCTTGAGCGGGCAACCCGGAGTCGTCGGTGACTGAGAGCGTGGTAGTGTATGATTTGAAAGAAAGCATATCGTTTTTATCGGGATCTGTCGGCAGTACGATTTGCTCTGGGCGCCAAAGTTTGGCGGTAGTGTTGGTGGCTTGGCTAATCTTTACCAGCGATTGACTCTCGGCGGCGAAGATCGTGTTGTCCCCATCCACGCAGTTTGTATAAGTTGATATTTGTTTGATATCGGCCAAGATTGGCAAAGGAGCGCTCCAGGACTTGGCTTCGCCGGCGTCCTTCAAGGTGCAATGCAAGGTGTATACCTGCCCTTCTTGATTTTTCCCCCATATCGTTACCACACCGTTGTTTATCATCGCGAATAGCGTCTTGGTTCCCGAGAAAACTTCATCTGTGGCAAGCTGTTGTTGTGACTCTAGTCGATCTTCGGCAGGAAATCGATAAAGCGTCTTGTCTCTGATTACATATAGATCAGTGCAGCCGTTAACGCTCTCACCTGGGGCTTTAATTCGAGCTGATGCAATGGCCGAAGCGACAGCATCGTCGGGGTTGCCTAGTATAATAGGTGAGGGCTCAGTGTCCCCAAAGGCATTTTCGATTGGCTTATAAATGAGCTGTGCCTTCCCCCCCCTCTTGCCTGAAGTAAACACGCCATCGTAAAAACCTTTCAATACTCTACCAACGCAGCTCTGGTACCCCTCGATGTCAACGTCGACGGGCAGCTTGTGCATCTTCCAAGAAGTTGATTTTGCTTTGGTGTCGTAAGATACGTCATACCGCGAGACAGTTCCGGCCCCAGGGCCTTTTGGCCTATTTACGTCGACGATGAGATGCTCTGTCTTATCTCTTGTCTCGACAAACATAATTTTTGTGATCGTATCACCAGATGACAGAGTTTCTCCCTGCACGTCGAATGGTGCAGTGGTCCATTGTAGATTTTTTTCCCAAGAGGACTGAGCGCTATCGTTCCTCATCGACATGAAAAGGGTTTCATTGCCCCCCGATTCCACAGCTATTGCTAAGCTAATGCTGCCACCGTCGATGACGCTTTGAGCGGCACAGAAGTTGCAGACTTTAGCCTTGGAACCGTCCTTGAACTTGCTTTGTATTACCGGCTGAGAGATGTTGATCGACTGCCAACCTGTGCGCGTTGAGCCACTTTGTTCCTCTATGAGATTTAGCGCGCCTGACGCGTCGAGGGCAAATAGAAGTGAATGGCCCTCCTTAGTCTGTAGCGCCTCAAACTGGCCCTCGTTATTCAAGACCTCGCCTGGGAGGTAGTTTTGCATGAGCTCCGAGGAGTACGTTAGCGTGCGTACTGGTCCAGTATCAACTTTTCTTGCGGCAGCTGATGGTGCAGCGTCAATGGCTTCGCTATATGCAACTTGCCCAGGGGTAGAAGCAGCAGGATCCCTGTATGTTATATCGCATACTAGATCCTGGGAGTCAGAGAATGCCGCCGAGCTGTATGAGAATGCCCGAGATCTCGGGAACGTGGCGTTTTCCCGCGGAATCAAGTCAAAGTCAGCCAGCGAAATAGACTTGGGAACATTCGCCAACTCTTTTTGGAGCTGGATTGATGGCGCTAAAACATTGCCATAAGCACGCCAAACATCTTCACTAGGTGCTTTCGAGTCGTCTATTTTATTTTCGGTCTTAGAACTGCCCATTGTCAGGACACCGCGGTCATTCACCATAATTGGGTATGTGTCTATGCGGGTCCTGTCGAGACACTTCCAGGTTGAATTCGAAGTGTTCAGTGAGAGATGGATGGCCGCCTCGGCTCGTTGCTTGATAATAATGTTCAACTTATCGAAAGTGACAGAGCAAGTATAGTTGTACTCGATTGTTAAATTTGAATATGAATTTAATATGCCTTCGTTCCTACTTCCATCTTGAAAGGAGTAAGAAATTTCAATCGCTTGGGAACCGCCGCTAGTAATCAAGCATTTTTTCGGCTTTCCATCAGCTTTACCTGTAATAGAACAATTTGCGATCAACGGACCATCTAAATCAGTCTTAATTTTGAATGTGTAGCAGCAAGCACTAGTTTGGGGAAGAATCTGCTGTAGAATGTGGTTTGCAATGATATGGCGATTGATAGTGGTTACACCGTCCTTGTTGTTGACTGCGTACGGGCGTGAAACGTTGGCAGGCATGGTTTCGATTGTATAGCAGTAAGCGGTTCTGAGGGTTTACTTTCGTAGCAGCGGCTTTGATTTTCTTACGCAAATCAAGCCAAATTCAAAGACGAAGCAAATCAATATATAAGTAGAGCGCTCTAAAATAGGAAAAAGAGCAGTCTGTGTTATTACGCTTACAAACATAAGTCAGCCTAATACTGGCCATAGTACAAAGGAGGCAAAGCTAAATCTCGATTAAAGGAAATAGCCGGAACTCAGTTTATGCTATCGGAGTTGATTTAGTCTATATGCCACCTATATGCTTACAGTAACATATTCACAGTATATCTGGGTGCTTGGGGGAGGATGTGCCATAAGGGCCCTCGGGCTGGCTCATAGCACGGTAGCCATGTCGTGTGTGGTGATTCGTTCTCGATCTCCGCGGTGGCGGCAACGGCGCATGGCTACGAGGCAACTTAGCACTATAAGAGCTCGCTACTCGGCACATACGTAAACAACAAGGACATTCTGGCAGTCCATGTCTGGGCTAAACTTATGAATTAGCATTAAAACACATTTTAAATGGTTCATTGACATCATGCCATTTGGTTTTCCGAAGTCGCAATACTGAAAGATGTGTTGTCACATTACTTGCGCTATAAAGATTGGGCTCTGCTTTGCAGAGCCTTGCATTAAGGTTAGGTACCCAATCTTAGCCGCGTGCTTTTCGGAAGCCTCCGATATTAAAGCATTCATACCAATTGCGCAGCACTGTTCCCGTGGCTTTTGAGTCCAGCATTTTGCCTCCCGGACTCCCAAAATCAGCGATTGTTTGAATGTTGGGCGTAACCTTATTAACAATATTTGTAAGCCCATTCTGCTACAAACCCATGCGACAGCAAACGAATTAAGAGCCGCCTCCCAAACAGAGTTTATATGAATGCAATTTACAAGGTTCACTTGGAAGGCTTCGATAAAGCATGAAATAACACTGTTTAGCTGTCGCATATGCTAGACCTAACTGATAAGTGTCTGGTTTTCCGCCGTGTAATTTTCAAAGAGGAATTGCCTGAGTCACCAGAGCATGACGTGAGTCCGCTCCGTCGGGATGTGTTGCGTACTTTACGCAACCACCACATGTACAGGAGTAAAACCAGCCTGAAGCCATGGGTGGAGGTACTCCGTAAAAGTCTCAGCATGAAAAGCCGGGTCTCGTGCCAGAATAAGCACGTATATCTTGTCCCAAGCTAAAAATACCCCGTGGCATATGTATAGTTTCTACAAGTATTAGGCATAAGTATTAGGTTTCAAGTGGTGTCGAATAAACTTCGTTAACTGTTTAGCTGCAATAACAGATTACCACACAACGAAAATGACTACATTTAGCTAATAAACCATCAGCTGCCTAGAGAAAACCTTGCATTGTCAAACAGATTTTAGTCCTCTGCAGAGACCGCATTTCAGCAGCTAAGTGTGTTATAAAGCAGGATCTCCTCGGTTCATCTCTTGAATTCCTTGACAACTCAAGCCCGTCTAAATATTTTCTTGCCTAGAGCCTCCGTGTTAAATACTCCGCATGAAAATGAAAATGAAACTCTTTGCCGCCATTGTTACATTCTCTTGCTTTGTAGCCATAGCAAGGGCTACCTCGGATTTGAATGAGCGGGCGGCTAAGATTATCCAAGAACTTATCCAGCCTACCGGCGCTGTCAGTCCTGAAGAGGCTCAACGCGCAGGCGCCGTAAGCAACTTCCCCGGCCTAATATAGAGGCTTTCCACCCAGAGAAGTGTACTAAACTATCAAAATTATAGCGTTGCCAAGCTCTTTTCACAGAACGAATCCTTGCTGGTGGTCGCCAGCAGCAAATTGAAGACCTTATTGCCCAGCAAGGCTGTCTGCCCTCCACAGAATAATACGACGAAGGAGAAAACTTGTTGCTTTGGTGCCAACGAATTCGGGTTCGAGCACCGAGTTTTATAGCATCGCTATGGTAAGGGAATCTGGTTTTCATACCAATAAGTATGCAGAAGGGTTGCAAGTCGTTGAATGCCTCTGAAAAGTAGTTTGATCGTCGCTGAGTAAGCTGATTGAAGGCTCTCTGTAACAAATGTGGATCATGGTTGCACGGAAAGAGAGGTAGAGGGATTCAAATCAGTCAGTTGTTTGTTGATATGTAGATGTCTGCTGCAATACAGCGTGGGGCCGGCAAAGCCACTGTCTATCAGTACTTGCTAGTAACTCGCAGTATGAGCTTAGACGAAGCATGATTACTATTTACGATGCGTACCGTTTCGTGGCTCATGAAATACTAGAATCTTTTGTCTTCGCTTAGTCTGCAGTATTACCAACGCGTAAAGGGATGAAATGCACGAAGAAAACATCATTGCTTTTAATGCAACGCCGAAGTTGTACCATACACAAAGACAGATAAGGTTCCAATTCGATGACCTAACGCATACGAACGTTGGTAGATCAATATAGTGGCAAGCCACTAAATACCATCTGTATAACCAATAAGTCGATCCATGGGTTCATGACGCACACGGAGCACTATCGGCTCACCAGCTCAGCACCATAGGGGTCCTCGCAGTGTTGCGTTGTGAGTGTGCACATGAATTCAAATATACGTAGCCAACGACTCCAATCATTAATTTTCTACAGAAAAGTAATATAAATATGCGGTCCAGCCTTACGGTTGGTATGCTTATGCCACGGCAGCTTGATACGACGTAGCAGCCCAAGAAGACGCCGCACTACGAGAGATTTTAAGTTGAAGGATTCTACCTAAGTAGCCATCACATCAGTTTAACCTTGTGGCAAGTGGTCACTGTTGCATTGGACCGGTGGGGCTGGCTGATATGTAGATCGGGCTTAGTCCTGCGCGCCAACGACGTTGCCTGCCTCGAGGATGTCGTCGACCGCGATAACCATGCCGCCTTAATCTGCTGTGGATGCTGCCATTTTCTTGGACCTCGCCTGGTTCAGTAACATTCTACAGGATCTGAGTCTGAAACTTACTGAACCTGCCACGGGGTCTGGTGCTTCTGGCTGTAAATCCCAATTTGCTGCGGACGAGTGGTGCTGAAAGTTTAACATGCCCCCCCCTTCCCCTTCCCCCCCGGCGGATTTATTAGCGTGCTGCACCACCAGCCCAAGTTATCCCTGAAGGATTTTACGTTGTCCCAAGGGATGTCAACAATATTCCGACAGCATGAAAATGGATTGCGGTTACGATATCGCTGGAATCTCCGAACAAGCCGCTTTCAGTAAACGTACGATTTGTGGGTTGATTACAATTTACCTCCGAAACACCAGCTCCATATAATCTTTGCGCAACTTTCCTTGTTCTTCATCCATTCCTGAATATGCCAGGGCAATGGCAGATTCCTCTTCGAAGGCAGCATTAAAACATCGCATTACCAAAATGCCTTACGCCTTGGTATGTGTTTCACCATTTATTTCTGGAAAGCATCGGTTGAAACCTTTCACACTCCCCTTCGGCAACAGCGCTAGTGCACACTATACTAATCAAAGTCACTTCACACTCCCCCACTGCCGTACTTCTCTCCCCCAAAGATCCACATACGGCACTGCTAGCACAAATTTCCACGCCCACTTACATCACGAGCCGCCGCCGCTGCCGTCAACATCGCCACAGATTGTAATCGCTAACCTAAACCGGTTGCTGGTATTTAGATTAGCGGTAGAGCTCAATCATACTTACGAGACAATGCCTTATACCAACATCTCGTCTGCAACAATCTGAAGCTACGCGCAGCCATTCCCATCAGCCTAGGGTTATACTGAACGCTGATAGTTGGCGCATAATATGTCGAATGCCGCACCTTCATGTCTACGTCGCTTTCAACCATCCCGCGATAGTGCGCTTGATTGGGAGCGCTTCGCTCATCAAGATATAGAAGAAGCTGTCTTGTATAGTGATTCGGCTCCTGCTCCAGGCGCTACATCGTCTCATTCCCCTGGGGTTCCATTCCGGGATGTTTTGGGACAATCCGAAGACATGGCAAGCTTGAGGGGACATACGCCCAGGAGTAACTTCGAGAAAGGCTTTGAGATGAATGGACCGCAATTTGACACTGCGACTGAGAATCTACTATATACTTCCGATGCGGCTTTCATGACTGGCAACTCATCGCAAAATCTCGACGTGGGGAGACGCGAGAACCCATCAAATCTGAGCGTTCCAGAGAACTGTACCCTGGATGAGATCTACTGTGGATTATCGTCCACGGGTGACCCAGGTGACAGCAATGTGCACGGAATAGAACTTGGGGGGAGCGAAGATGGCGGATCTGTGGTCTCACCGCCTGCTTGGAAACGGCTCAAGACAAAAGCCGGTAAACCCTGCAGGCGCCTTCCGGTTGCCTGCCTATCCTGCCGACGCATGAAAATCCGTTGTTCTGGGGACAAACCCTCTTGCGAGCATTGCCTGCGATTTTGCATTCCCTGCACTTACAAAAAAGTCCAAAACAGGTCCAGACCTCGTTCTACCTACGCGAAGACACTCGAAAAGCGGCTACAGCAGATGGAGAGTCGCACAGATAAGTCTCTTTTTCCAGTCGACAAGAGCGACACGCCAGTCCTCTCCCGCACACCCACCAAGCTGGCTATGCCCAGTATCGTGTTATCGTATAGTCCTGAGTCCCTAGCCGCTCATGAAGCATTACATGGAGCTTACTATTGTTTTGGAAGACCGCTTTGTGGGCCAGGGATTGTTCCAAGCCTCGATGATGACCAGAAGCACTGCCCCGTTTACGGCGACAAGGAAGGACCAGTTCAAGACGGAAGTGAAGCACTCCCGCCCTTCGATATCCAAGAACACCTTTCTGAACTATTTTTTGAGAATATAAACAACCAAACCTACTACTTGCTGCATAAGCCGACTTATATGCGCGATTTGAAGTGAGTTGCAACCGTCAAGGCGGGTAATGCTCATGGCGCTGACGCATCCCAGGTGCAAAGCGCTGCCACCAGTCATAGTCTTATCTGTCTGCGCCGTGGCAGCAAGGTTCAGCACAAGCCCAGAAGTTGATTGCACAGCACCAAGCTTTCTTCGCGGCGCGGAATGGGCATCGCGTGCCCGTGCCATCTGCTTCGCGCGATCTGACTGTCCGAGCCTTGCCGTCCTGACCTGTCTTCTGATTTTGGGCCTTCACGAATTCGGCACATGTCATGGCCGTCTCAGCTGGTGCCTCATTGGCCAAGCTATTCGAATGGCCTTCGCTCTGCAGCTGCACAAAGACTCCCAGCAGCATCACGACCATGATCGCTCGCTCATTTTTGTCGATCGGGAGATTCGCCGTCGCATTATGTGGACTTGCTTTCTTATGGATCGCCTCCATACGTCTGGTCGCGATAGGCCCTTATTGATCAATGAGGCGTCCATTGAAATACAACTTCCTGCAGCTGATGATTGTTACAGGTTTGGCCTGCCAGTGAGAACCGAAACACTGGACGGCAGCTTGGCTCCGGATAGACCTGGTGGGGAAGAATCGTCTCCCCCAACTGAACACTGCGCAAGCGTAGCCTCGTGCACCATCAGATCGATAGCTATATGGGGCCGAATAATTGCCTATATAGATCTGGAAGGCAACAAGGCAGAAAGGCATCCAGTGTGGAGCCCAGGCTCGTACTACACGCAGCTTTCTAAGGCCATCGCTGATTTCGTCGAGAACTTGCCCTGCAGACTTAAATATTCTCTGAGGAACCTGGAGATGCAGAGAACAGAGGGAACAGCAAGCCAATATCTACTTCTCCATCTCTCAATAGAGCAAAATAAGCTCTGTCTCCACCAGGCGGCCGCGGCAGGAACAAACGGAGCAATCACACAGATCTCGAGGAATTTCCTCCAACAATCCAGAAGGGCAATAGACAAGGCAGCGCATCGAATATCGAATATTCTCACGCGTGCTGAGCAATCTCAATGTCGTGTGTCGGCACCATTTGCCGCATACTGCGCATTCAACTCAGCACAGGTGCATGCTCGAAACTTCGCCAGTCTTGAAGTTCGGACAGTGGCAGAAGCGAATTGGCGAGTCAACATCGGCTTTCTTTCCAACATGGCCAAATACTGGGGTCCCATACATAGGATGCTGGCCAAGGTTCAGACGCAACATACAAATGTACCGGGTCCATTGCAGTGCGGTGAACTGGACGGAGTCTTCAATGATTCCCCATACGCAGGGGCTGAGGATGCCCTGTTGTTGGAAGTTAAATCGACCAAACATGACTCAACTTCCGCGAGTGCAGCCACAGATGAGAACAATGGCAGAATAAATGTCGTAGATTTCAGTGACAGCCAGGAGCTGAGATCGGCAGGTTCAGGGAGGTCGACCAATAACAATTCTCCTATGACTATTAATACATCATCTCCGCAGACGATATATAATAGTCGGTCGGGACTACAAGAAGTGGTGTCGCAAAAGGGGGCAAGAAGGAGGATAGGTGACGTGGGAGGAGTCAGGGCTCGAGAATATATCTCAATGTACAGCTGCAACGACCTCGTCAATCCGCGCCAAGAAGAGTCCTCTGAAAACCCAGAACAGTCACTTGTATTGAGACAACCTGCTCCCAGTGATACGAAACATGGTAGTGTGACGCGGCGCACTTCTGGAAATACTGCATCCACCTCTTCCTACAGCCAATGCACAATGGCATCCTCAATGGGTGTGTTACAGGTGGAAGAAATGTTGCCGCAGTTAACGAAAAGCCCACAAATGGAGACTAGCCTCTCATTTTCCGTCAATTCAGCTACACCTAACGAGGCGCATCAGCCGCCAATCCTGGAACCCAGTCCTAGCTGCGAGTTTGGGCCGGGTGATTACCGAACGGATCCAATACACGTTGTTGGATCTACGGAGTTCGAGGTTGTGCCTGCTGACTTGGGTGGAGACTGGACTGACATGACTACAGAGGCTATGACGGGCGACCTCATGAACTTCGTGGCAGGTGAGTGGCCTTTGCTGGGACACGATCAACTGGCAACCAAGGCGACAGACGAAATCATATGGGCCCACCCAGAAAATACCACATTGATGCAATTCGTTGGTCCTGCCGGAAACAGTATCGAGCAGCCCATGTGAATTATCAGACTGCGCTACATTGGCTACACCGCGCTGTAGGGAACATTTTGGCAAAATATATAGGCCAGAACAACTGCGGCTTGGTGATGAAGTTTTCCGTCAGCCAGCTGGGGCCTTATAGAGGCGACTGTTGCAATAGTCTGTCTATTTGACTAGCCCAGTTTTGCACATCCTTAGACTGCAAACAGAGCGTCTTTGCGCTCCCATTTTGGTCTCGGAAAATGCTTCTGGAGAACAGAGTGCCTTCTGCTTGTCATTTGAGATGTGGGGTGTCCAGTTCAATCAAAGAGCGGCGGCCGACATTACCTTACAGTCTGGTACGATTGATAACCGAGATATCGCGTAGTTGGAAGATAGACGTCAAGTCTACTGATACTGGCAGGTATTGCTTTTAGCATAACGCATGTACTATGTTCTCAAATGATCTTAATTGAGTCCTAAAATGTCAATTTCACTCTCAGCTCGGTGAGGTTGACGGCTCAAGCAACCTGACCAAAGATTTCCTAACCCTGAAGGTAAGAATGTCTGAGCACCCGTCTACTCTATGTGTCGGTGTCGGCCACTTCGTGAGACATCATTAACGACCCGATGAAGGGAAATACGAATATAGCCAGAAGTTTGTGGCGGCGTCAACTTTTAGTTTGGATTAAGAGGTGCAGCATTCTGCGCCTAATACCAAGAACATTGGCGGATGCCACATCCCTGTTGGATACCAATCAATGTAGTTACCAGGGTTATCAAACAGCGAAGAAAATAGCCCAATGCTAATCTTGCTCCTAACAGCCGCGAGCAGCCTCGCACTAGAATGTGAGCTATCGTGAGATTTCACGTGCCGTGTTAAAGACGGGAGGGGTGTGCGAATGTGCCAAAAAAGGGAATGGCTTCTAATGCTTTTGCATAGGCGCGTTTGCTTCTTTGGACCTCATGGAGCAGCTTGAGTCGCAATGGAGAGGCAAGGTGATTGCGAGCCTTGGCTGTGCTGAAAGGCCTCCGGGCTTTGAACCAGCCGTACAGGCAGCTTTTGCAGCACAATCAAGGCTGGCCTGGTTAAGGTAAGAAGAGGGCTAAATGACTTTGATGGATGCTTAGTGGTGTGGTGTAGCTCCCCTACTGTGTTGTCTGTGCAGGAGCCGGCATGTTGATGCATGAATTCGGACATCTTTGTGACAGGTCTCGGAACCAGGAACTAGACGGATGCTGACATTCAACTCCGAGAGCGAAGGCATGCACCTTTCGTTTCCACCCTCCAGTGTCCTACAGTATCGGAAAGTAACGTCGCAATTCTGCACAATTCAAGAGGCGTCAAACTATTTTGTGTACCAGATACAGTATACACGGGGCTGCGAGACGACTGTAGGTAAAACATTCATACAAGGGCTAAGAGGTCTATGCAGAGGCAAGTAAAACAGTCACTTGAGTGTTGCCCTACGCACGTCAGAATGGATTACGACATATCCCCACACTTCAATTCACCGATAGGGAAGCCCGAAATGCTTTAAAGAAGTTTCGCTGTCGCATGAATTGGGAGAATCATTAAAAGAGAGCAACTCTGCGTAGAGTTCGAGACGTTGGAGCTAACCCCTTTCTAAACGCTCCTTCTCGCAGAGGTATAAACCTATAAATGGTCAACGGCAAGAAA
This sequence comes from Tolypocladium tropicale, assembly GCA_024340005.1. Classification (NCBI taxonomy): domain Eukaryota; kingdom Fungi; phylum Ascomycota; class Sordariomycetes; order Hypocreales; family Ophiocordycipitaceae; genus Tolypocladium; species Tolypocladium tropicale. The sequence goes on along the minus strand of JALHBU010000201.1, from coordinate 113,995 downwards.
GAAGGGTAGGGATCTCACAGTGTAGCACTGTGCTTTTTTCCGCACTAAAGCCGCCTACTCGTCTATAGTTGAGGTCCCTTCTCTTTAACTTTGCAGCATAAGTACTGTGAAAGAAGTCAACTATACTATATGTATGATTGTACATAGTATTTGAACAGAGATAGATACTGTGAGATGACCAAAAATGCCCGTGGCATTGTAACATAAAGTTCCTCTGAAAGTGATTGACATCCCTTTCTCAAGATGTATCGCACATCCTAGGCTCCGTACAGCATATCGACACTTGCATTCGTAGAGGCTGCTCAAGGTTTTACAGCTTCGATGGGTGTCGGGTGCATCTTCGATCGTGGCTCTGATTGAGAAGCCTCCCGGGTGTTTCGCCCTCGACGGTCTCACGACTAGTAGAATGGGTACTGGGCTAGGATTTTCTAAAATCGGGACCGTAGCATGACAGCCACACTCAGCAATAGCATTCAGAACATGACTGTCACATTCGTACTGTTAGACGCAGAATATTTCATAGAGTACGATCATAAAAGCGAGCCTCTGCCTTGTTTGCATTGTCCAAGAAGCAGAAGTCATCATTTCTCCTAAGCGACCCTTTTTGAAACACCTGTTTAGAAGAGATTGTTGCCTTAGCCAATATGAAAGTTGGCATCGGTCTATGTATTCTCAGGGCGGTCGCCAGTGTGGTTGGACAGGACGACAATGGCGAGAACGAAATCTCTAGAGGTTCGCTCAGCTAGCGCGAATAAATCTGGACTATTGTCTGCTGACGCTGGATAGAAAACCTTATTAAGGATATTTACACGTTCGCGGCATTTTCACATGCCGCGTACTGCCCCCGCGATTTTGACGGAACAGTAGGCAATCCTGTATGCTATAATAGCGAGGCAGGTGAGTGTGACATTTATCAAGGCGCCTACACTATCCAGGAAATGAAGACAACTGGCGACATCCCTGGTTTTCTTTCTATGGCCCCCAATTTGCCACTACTTGTCCTATCGTATCGTGGCACATCGCGAGCGTGGGACGCAATGCGCGATGCACAATTTCGTCTTATAGAGGCGGACGAATTCTGTGAAGGCTGTAAAGTGCATCATGGTTTCTACCATGCATATAACAGCACTAGAGATGCAGTCTATGACAGTCTTATGGCCGATAATAATTACCTGGATCAATATCCAGGGGCTCGTTTGGTGGTTACAGGACATTCATATGGTGGAGCGGTGGCTACTCTCGCCGCGGCAGACCTGAGGAAGAATGGTGTTCCACTTGATCTTTTCACCTACGGCTCCCCACGTGTTGGCAACAAGGAGTTTGCAATGTTTGTGAGCGAGGCTTCGTCTGCTGGTAGGATCACTGCACGCATTACAAATCAGATGGATCTCGTGACCGTGCAACCACCTATTGCTTTTGGATATGCCCATACCTGGCCCGAATACTGGTTTGAGAAAGGAATTGAAACGGAAGTAACAGGCGATAATCCGGTGAGATGCAATGGTCAGAATAGACTTATGTGCTCTGAGCAGTTCGATACCATCAAGCCTCCCAGATGGAGTTGGAAAGGAATAAAGGACTCATGGGACTCAGTATGGAAGATTGATGACAGGATTGATCAACACAAGGCATACAATCGGCTATCTGCTCCTTGTCCAGATGCTTACTATAGCTCAGATGTATCCACAGGCGTTCCTCCGCACAAGGAATTTGCAGAACCAGGCTTTGCCCCACGCCAGGACGATGCAAATTCAGGCGTTCCCCGACGCAAGGACGATGCATACTCAGACGTTGCCCCACGTAAGGACGAAGTGAATGAATGGACATGGGACGATACATTCGTGGATCGGGTACCCGACCAACCCCCCTCTGAGACGTCAACAGGTAGAGGGCCGAAGTCGGAGTTGTGAGTGGAGAGGGAGCTCGATGTTATAACCTGGCCTCCTCAAGAAGGACTCTAATACCGTTGCACCAGACGGAGTTGCAAGTATAAGCTACAAACAGTCCGTACGCCAGGTAATATCGCAGCTGTGAACATTTTAATTCCTTAGCAAACTGTTGAAATTTCAGAAGCTCACGTCGTAATTGTGGCTTGATCTACGGAGGAAGTTTTACGAAATAATAGACAAGAGGAGTGGACAGAAAAATGTATTCTGTACACAAGTAAGGTGGTAGGCTCTTTCGGACAAGTCATCTCTAATATTCAGTACTTTAAATATATATTTCTTTGTAAATACTGATACTCTCTTTAGCTAGTGAGACTCTGCCTGTCGAGCCGAGATCATGTCTATTATATGCATCAAAATGAAACGTAAAGAGAGGCCGCTCCGGCTATCTCAAGAATAATGGACATAAATAATCTTGATAGTGAAGACGGACGCAACTTATGATAGGTATGTAAAGTACGCTTGCCAGCTCGGACGTGTACATAATTGAACTTGCTGCCTCTGAAGCTTTTAGAAGCACGCTTCCTAGAACCAGTGTGCCTAAAGGCACCTTTCTTTCTTTCAAAATGTCACGAGGTGAGCGAAAATTGCTCATGCAATCTGCTCAAATGATTGAGATGTCAAAGCCAAGTGAACATAACACCTTGCATGCAATTGCGCAGACCAATGTCCTCACCAAAGTGCTGGTGCCTAGTCAGCTTGCAGCACCATAATTCTTAGTGGTATCCAGAGGTTCAGATGCCCTGGCCTTTCTCCTCGAATGAACAAGCCGGTTTCTCCATTGGAAAATTACACCGTCACATTGAGCCACGGTCTCGTTCGTTTAAGCCACCCTTTCTCGAAGCTGAACGAGCATCTTAACAATAATAACCATAGGAACTATAAATAAATTAATATTCTAGAAAAGATACATTTATTGTACATATAGGTGCCGGTGGCCTAGCGAATGGAACGTTATTTTCATATTTAGCCGAATCGTAGCTTCAAATGGCTCTATGTGCTGTCTCGGCTTCCCCTACGGAATGTGCCTCATAAGCAGTATAAATAAGGTACAGATGAATCGGACCTAAAAACTGCCGAGTTCGACACGGTGTCGTGATTTTGGTGAGATCATCTGGCTTCAAACCTTATCTTTAACTTCTTCTTTGCCGCTGCAGGGCCGGCACAACTAACCTCTCAGCGCATTAGTGGCAATTGCCGATCAAGACGCCATGTTTCCTCTTCTACTTGTTTCCAAAGTGGCCGCACAGGCCGGCCAAATACGCCTCGGAGCAACACTGACCATCTTCTATGCTTCGGAGATCCAAGCCCAAAGTTTGGCGAATTAGGCCCAGAGCAAAATCAAGAGCTAGCCATGTCTAATAGCGACCAATACTTGGCGCAAACGATGACTTGTGGATCTTTATCACCATAGTTCTGGGTCTTCCATCCCAAGCGGTTGTTTCTCGCAAGTTTCGCCAGTTCTACTAGATCTCTTCATTCGTACTCGAGGTTTCACGCTGAAAATGCACTCATCGGGGGGGCTTCCACAGCCGCTTGGGAACATCTTTCATTCTTTCGAAGAACTGATGGCCTCCATTCAGCGCGAAGCTAACGAAAAAGGGTATTCAATCATTAAGCTACGGGCCTCAAACTATCGTGCCGGAGCGCCTACAAGATATGATCTGGCATGCGACCACGGAGGCGTCAACAATCGAAGCCATGCTAAGAAGCGTAATTCGGCTACGCGTAGAATTGGCTGCCCTTTCCGCGCAAAGGCCGTCTGCGAGGTTCAACTAGGAATGCTCTGGCGATATACTATACAAGAGCCAAAACATAATCACGGACCGAACCAACTTTCCACAACGCTTGAGCAAGATTCCAAGACATTTCCTGCCGAAACTCCGGCTGTTTCAGACCAGATTTGTCGCCTAGGTCGCGACATGTCACAAGCATTTGCGCGGGTGGAGCAGCAGTTGACAAACCTCGAAGAGCGTTTGCAGAATATTGAACGAAGCATTGGAAGCTATCAGTTGTACCCACAAGCTCCTGTTGCTGAATCAAAGGTAATAGAGTCCCTACGCATGGATGGACTGGGATTGGAAGAAATAGAACCTCGTATTTGGTCCTCAATAGTCATGTGAGAACAAGGCTGACGCACCGACCAACAACATGTTATGGAGCGAAACCGCATCGTTCAATATTTGAGACGAATTGCTGTTGTACTGAAGCCTATGCTCTTTCCCTAGCCTAGTGTTTGTCCGCTCTCATGGGGAGACGTAACCTTCAGTCTTAGCTGCTAATACTGCGAAGCCTGTCATGCTGCATCATTACGCAAAGAAGGTAAGAGGAACAAAATAAAAAACATTCTTATTAAACACTCGTACGTTAGAAGCTATTTTTGATTTACTACATTGGTGGCTGTCTGGCTCATCTGTCGGAGCAACTTCTTTCCCAGAGGCCGCATGGGCTGCTCTCACATTACTTCCACGCTTACCGGCTGCTCCGATGGCTGATTTGACTTCGAATACCTTTATTGATATATACCAAGTAGCTTAAGTCATTTGTTGGAAACTGTTAAAGACTACAGGGTAGAGTGAAACAGGAAAATTAAAAACACGGATAATTGCCACGGACCTGACAAGCTAAGAGACGACACAAAAGGTGCAGCCTAGGTAAATCTCATTTTCATTATGATTTTCATGCATATAGCTGTTATTATATTTAGCACTTATCGAGCCTATTGGCTTGTGTGTGAGCCTTTAGCCTGATTATGAGGTGGGTTGGTTTCTCGCCTTGTTCTTGACAGGTGAGACACAGCCGCAGTTTAATATTACATTAGGGCGGCGGAATAATACTAACTTGACGCTACGCTTATTGAAAGTCATCCAAAGCGGTATTTGACTGTTATCCTAGTCCGGTGCCGAACTTGGGACCAGGTCAGGTCACGCGGCGTCATGGATGAGAACACAAGATAAACCCTGGCGCCAGTGCCAGCAAGAGGTTGACGTCTTTTGCAACGAATTTCTCAATCTCCTAAGAGTTGCCTCCTCTTTCATGCTCTGATCCCTCCGAGTCATAGGATTCATAGCTCCCACTGAGTTCCACTCCTCCGTTAGCTCTGTCTGACCCGTCTCATTTTCTTCACTACTTGTGCCGACATCTAGAACCCTGCCTCGGCCGATGCATAAAAAAATGAAATTCTTTGGTTTATTTTTTTTGGCGGGAGTGTCAGAATTTTAGAGCGGCGTAGACGGACTATGCATGAAAGCTGGACGTGCCAATCCACCCATGCTCGCCGCTATCAGCCGCCAAGATCTCACTATTCCTGGGCTTGGTGTTCTGGGCCGTTGCACTAGGATATAGAGCCATTTCTTTGTGCCTGCAACCAGATGTTTAATTTAACAACAGTACTAAAATACAGGCCAGCTTTGCCTTGCTTTACAACTCAACATTTTATCTTGTACTGGGGATTTGGCTAAATGTGGAACTGCCAATGGGGCGTCAGTTCAAATGCTAAGCACGATCTTTCGATTCACTCAATCGCCAGTTTCTATTCTTACCGGAAGCGCATCGATACCTCATCCGTCTACGCTCAATCGAGGCACACGCAATAAAGTATTCCAGGTGTACTTTATAGGAATCTACGTCCCACTTTGATGGGATATGGTCCATGTGTACGAAGTACGAAGTACGGAGTACCTCGTCAACGTGATTTAGTGAGAGTTGGGCTATGCACAATGAGCACCTCTTCATGTACATCCTTAATGATGCAATACACACATTTGTACATGACTGATTCACAATGCCACAAATGATCATGACCATGATCAATGTAAACCGATAACTCAAGGCCAAGGAAAGAATTATGACAAGTATCTATGAGGCATGATCCCATGCCTATGTGTAAATGCCGCTGTGCAGAAACTGTAACAAATTGGTATCCAACAGAGCTGCAGCCGACAGGCCAGCGAAAACGAGCGCACTACAATGGCTCTCTGACACAGGTATTCGTGCGACTTCTTACAGATAATGTACACATCCCCTAGTCGTCCCTCCAGTCACCGAATCCAGGCTCCCCGTACGGGTTCCACTCTTGCCCTGGGTAGCTCGTCGCACTCATCTGGGGCGTGTCGTCCTCGGGATGGTAGAGAATCTTCTCCTCTTGCGACTCCAAACGCCTGCTGCGTTGGTATCTATCCGCCGTATCGTCCAACTCTGCCGCTGGCTCGTTATTCGCATGCCCTGTGTTCTTTGGTTCACGGTCCCCGCCGGTGTTGTCTCGGGATACAACCCCGGGTGTCCCTGCTGGCGGCTGGCTTCCACCCGTGCTAGCCATGTTCAGCCGCGGCGTTGCGTCGTAAATATCGTCCTCCGCGAGCTGTTTCGCCTTGTCCACATCGACTGCGAGATTCGCCGCGCGTGTCTGGCCCCTTCTCTCCGCGGTCGATCCATTTCCCATACTGAGATCCGGCGACCTGGATTGCTGGGACACGGCGGCGGCATCTGCCGAGGTATTGCTGCTGCCGCTGGAGTGCGCCTGTAGCGCACCCTCTTGTGCTTGCAAAAACCCATGATGATTGATCTGTTGTGCTCTCTCGTCCAGCTTAGGAGGTTGGGAGGCGTTGAGGGAGTTGTTGCTCGGTTGATGCATCATAACGCTACCGAGGCTGGCGCTCCCGCGGTGTGCTTCAAATGAGGGAGGCGATGGTGATGACGCTGCCCCGAATGATGATACGGACTCATGCCTGGGAAATGCTCGCTGCGCCATCGGTGGTGTCTGCTGAGGCTGTCTTTGTCCAGGGCCTTGGTTGGAGAACCGTGGTGGCTGTGGCTGAGCGTACTGTCCCTGGGAGACGAAGCGACCACCATTGCCAGCCGTAGGAGAAAGAACGCCCCCGTTGTGGACTGTGCTATATCCCCGTGGGATAGGAACCTGATCGTACACGGGCAAATGCTGAGGCTGGCCCTGAGCCTGCTGTTGCCTTATTGGCAACCCTGCTTGCTGGCCATGCATGGCCTGCTGAGGGATTCCACTCCGAGCCTGAGCCATCTGTGCACCTGACGGGAACTGCCCTTGGAAAGCAGAGCTTCCGGGAGGAGCATACACCGGTGCTTGCTGCTGGTACTGGCCTGGTGGTGTCTGTCCTTGTGCACGTGGCTGTTGCCACTGGGCAATCCCTTGCCCCAACCCTTCGACTGCCTGGCCTTGAGGAGGCGGTGCCTCCTTAGATGCTCGTTTGAAGGCTAGAGCACCAAGGAATTTGGACCCCGATGTCCTGTCGCCCTTATCCGGCTTGCTTTGGGCCTGCGATGCATTATGTGCCATTTGCCCAGACATTCGATTCTTCAAGCCCTTCCATCTAGAGACTGGGCCGTGACCGCTCTGTTGTTCTGGCTGACTGGACGGCGTAGACAGCCGTGAGGGCTCTTGTGGCTGGACCATGGGTGGTTGCATGACATGTGGCTGCATTTGACTTGGGCCAGCTATCGAGTTCATGGCTGGAAAACGAGTTTGCTGCTGCTGGGTTCCCATCGAGCCAAAGGGTTGCGGTGCTGCTGGTAGGGGGAATTGTGACTGCGCCGAAGAGGCCATGGCCCCTGGCAGCTGATGTTCGCGTGACACAGCCGGCACTGTTTGCCGCAAATGAGGCGGAATACCCGAAGTTCCGTCTAGCGCCGGCGGGCCCATCAAGAGTGACGTCTTTGTAAAGGAGTGCCGCTGTTCGTCATTGCTCCGCGAAGCCTGCGTTGTGTCTTTACCGTCGGGCAGCACATTGCCGGAAATATTCGGACGCGTTGGCTGTTCTTCACCAGGTGAAACCTGGGATTTGGCACCATTTGCAGCCAAACCAGACCCTGGACGCGTCGAATCTTCACTTGCCTTGAGCTTTTGCGGATGTTCACCGGGCTGTTGGACCGCTTGCTGCTCAGAAGGTTTTCCGTCGGATGTAGTGGAAAGGTCCGGTGATACAGTCGACCTTCTCAGTAGCTCGACCTGACCGACGGAGTCATGCTGAGCTCCTATGCCTGCTAACGGCAGATTTCGATCTTCTGCGGCTGCATCGCTGTGATCCGGGGAATGCTGTGGCTCAGGTACTTTTCCAGCAGCTGTAAGATCTGCAGGCGGTTGCACCGCACCCTCCCCATCTGACACGCAGCCCTGTGTTTTGGCTGCTGCGTGCGAGTCTCCGTGAGTCAAAGGAGACCTCAAACCCAGCGGTGATGGACGGGGCTGCTGTGCGAGCGATGGCTCCATTTGTTTGACAAGTATGTTCGATGGCCTACTCGCATCCAACGAAGCAGCTCGGCCCCTTTTAAATTGCGAAGGCACGTCAGGTGCCCCCTGGCCTGGCTCTGCTGGAGCTTGGGTGTTAGATGGGGACATGCCAGGAGGCACTGAGGCCTGTAGTGACGTTTGCGGCTGATCTTGGAAATGCTGCTCTGTAGGTGGAAGGCCGCGGAGAGATGAGGTATCTCGATTCCTTGATCCAGACCTTCGCCCCAAAAACCCGGAAATCAAGCCCGTGGTTGATCCTCTCCGACCCCTTTTTTCGGAGGGCCCTTCGCCGAGCAGAGGCTGGGGCGGTGCTAGATCGAAAGAGCCAGTTGTGCTGCTGCGGCCTCGGCTCTGAACAGGGACTGACGGCGGCCCCATAGCTCTAATCTGCTCCTGATGCCGCATGACAGTTTCTGGACCCGGGGAGAGGGCTTTCGATGTTTCGCCTTGTTCCGGGCCAGAGCGGTGGAACATGTCCTTGATGCCGGATACCCTTGCCATATTTGAGAACCTTTTCTTCTTCTTAGACGTCACCTCCCCCTCGTTAATATTTGCGACAGCGCTGCTGGACTCGTTTACGAGACTCGAGCCCGATGATTGAGGAGGATCGCCCGACATTCGCTTCCCGCCGACTCCTGCTCCGAAGAGGGAGCGACGACGCTCTGTTTGAGGCTGTGGAGCTGCTGCGGCACCCTGCGAGTCTACCACAGACCCATCTTGAGTAGCAATGCCTTCATTTCGCCAACGCCCTTGTTCCATTGAGGCGCGGCCACCCAAGCCAAAGAAGCTCGGTCGCCTCTTCTTGCGGTCGGGTAAGTCGTCGCCCGTTGCGACACTAGATTCCGACGCTTCGTCTCCGCGAGTGTCCGCTACAAGTCTGGGCTCGGCCATAGAAGGCCGGCGTTCTCTGGACGTCGCTCTCGCAATGCGATTGCCGATATCAGTGAAGATGCCGGAGTTGCGCTTACTACGTCCACGCTCCTCCTCTGGAGGTCCAACGCCCGGGATGGAAAATTCACTGCCTTGAGTTCTTGGAAGCATGGCCTCCCCTCGTGAAATTGGAGATTGGTAGGGCTGTTGGTACGGCAGTCCGGACGATCGAGAATTTGTTCGAGGCCGCCCCTCATGATCCGCGGGGCGGGAGAAGAGCTCGGGATAGCGCTGCGCCGACGAAGGCGGCACATCAGAGGTCCTCTGCCGCGGATTGGCTGGCGTGGAAGAAGCAAGCGGCGTTGAAAATCCAGTCTCTTTGTCGAAGCCGTAAAAGACGGGTTGAGGCGAGTTTCCTGTCCCAGAACGATTTCTAGACACCTGATGTAACGGTTCGGATAGGTGGCTCTCCTCGAGCTTCCAATTTCCAGCGCCAAGTCTCTGAGCCGGGTTCACCATCATCATCTGCTGCCTCGCTGCCGAAATAGGTTGACTTGATGGAAGCTGGGACACGGTATTTTGCAGAGGCTTATCGGCGGATTGGAAGTTGTTTCGAGTCGAGGAAATCGGCACCTCCGGATCTCGTGCTGCTTGCGATTCTTTGGCCGCAGAAGGAACGGGCTTCAGCTCACCAGCAGCTCTCTCAGCAGCGCTGGAAACCTGGACAACAGGGGATGCAGCCCTTGTCGATAAAATCTGAGACTCGTCCTGTGGCCCAGTCGTCGATTCATCGTCGCCATCAAGGGCAGCGAATATGCTTGCGATGTTGTCATCGTCATCATCAAGCGAAAAGCGTTGACTCGCTCTCTTGGCTTTGGGCTTGAGGCCAAATGTAGAGCTCCTCCTGATTGGTGGCAGCCCGACAAACGACGACGATCGCTTGGGCTGCTCATCGTTGACTGGAGGTTGAGACGACAGTGCCACTCCACTGTCTTCGGGAATAGGAGGACGGGGAGCATGGGGCCTTGAAATGTTGGGCTCAGAGGCCGGATGCCGTTGCTGGCTGTCAGGCTGGCGCGGCACCATCACCCAGTCTTCTAAAGCTCGGTCCTCAGCGGCAGTGGCCGTGTTCTTCGGAAGCCACGATCTCTCGTCTGCCTGCCTCTGCGGCGTGAAGCCGTTGCTCACAGCCAAACTGATACCTGGACTGTTAACCACCGAACCTCCGGCTGGGATTTCCAGCTTGCTCAGCCCAGCAGTGGCTCGACCTGCTGAGCCGGGGGCATGAACAGTTTGCACAGCCGCCCCATGGTGGCCGTGACTCATCGTGTAAGGTTGCTGGCCTGGAATCAACGAGTCCCGTTGGAGGAATACCGACGCTTGTTGCCCGGGGGCGCGTGATGGCGGCACTGTGGTGTCTTGAGGGATATCATGTGGTGGCCCAAGTGGTGAGTGGTTGGCGCGAGCGCCCGTCTCTGCGTTGACCTGCGGGGCCGGATCCTCCGTACGGGATTTTGCCCCAAGGCTGAGACCCCAAGACATTCGTCGCTCATTCTTGGCCTTGGGCTGGACCGGAGGAGGGAATGTGTCGCCCTATTTAACAAAAAGCAACGATTAATATCCGTTCATCACATGGAGACATGAATGTTGGGGAAACATCCACGACGTAGTGCTGTGAATAGGGGGAAATGCGTCGTGTAATTCCTATCTCATGCATCCATCCCATCGTCACAAGGACTAGATTGAGTATTACGTGGTCCAACACTTGTCCTGCCCAGTAAAACAATCGAAAAGATAACGGGAGGTATGAAACCCACGCCGTGAGAGGTTCTGGATAAGGAAGCATCAGTGAAATACCTTGTCCCCGCTTCCGCGCAATTTGCTCTTTCCTTTGCTCAGCAAGCCCTTGCCCATCTTCCCAGCCGAATGCATGAACTCCTTGCTCTTAGTGCCTATTTGATTACCGGAGTGTCCGAATGCGCTGCCGGTGGCTTGCGTTGGCATCTGCAGCCCACCTAGCCTTGAGCGGCTGGATGGCGACGTGCTGGTGGTCGGCGAGCTGGCATTGAGATACTGTTGGTAGTAAGGTTGCTGTGTGGAAGGCTGGGCGCCAACAGCGGCGGCGTTGGCTCCTCCCTGGGCGGGTTGGCGCGCTGCTGCTACGCTGAAGGGTGTTGGTCCGTTGGCGTATTCGGGATGCTGGTCCTTGAGGCTCGCCAGCCAAGCATCTAGACCAGACTCCGTGGCCGCAAAGTGGTCTCTCGTCTCGTTGTATTTCGCGACTCTATCTGCAGATGAAGGCAAGGCCATAATCTCCCGGAAGGGCATGACTTGAGCAGGAGACGGCTGAGCTCGGGGTTGAGGGTCGACGGGTTCCACTGGCGACTGGTCGATGAGAGCTGGGTGAGACTCAGGTGGGGGAGAGGGCGACACGAGCCTCGATGTGGTCTGTGCCAGGGCTTTTTCATCAGCAAGTGAGAGTCTCTTGCTCTCAGGGGCCGTGGCGACGGGCTTCTCGCTGGCGGCAGACACAGGAGAGGGGAGTTCCGCCACGACTGGCTGCACCGTGTGTTGGGCCGCAGGTTGCGCGGAAGAGAACTCCTGTTCTTGGTGCGAAACATCAACCGGCGCTGTGGGCAAATCCTGAGCGTTGCCATCCATCCTAGCTGGAGCACCACTGGCCTCAGTTGCGGACGCGGTTGGTGTCTGCTCGGTATGCGCGGGCGGGGACGCAGCTGCTGACTGGAGGTCGCGATCAGTCGAAGGCTCCGGAGGTGCCGAAGCAATTTCACTGTCGTCAGCCTCCCAAGAGAATTTGCGCCTCAACTGTGCCCCGGGCGAGACGGTCTTATCGTTCCCCTTTGATGGTTCGGGTGGAATCTTGCTTGAGCTCTCGTCCAGCAGGACAGGAAGTGCAACGATGACGGGCGGCTTAATGTCCGCGGCACGCTCAACGATAGGCTCAGGCTTGTCGGACGTGTCGGCCCAATAGCTATCATAGTCCCCCAGGGTATAGCTGCTCTCTCTTGCTGCGTTACGGCTTCCGGCCTGGAGAGTTTCACCACCTTCTCCAGACGAAGGGTCGGCAGGAACGGTGCCCCCAGGGCTCAAAGATCTCAAAATCTCGTCGCTCAACAGATCGTTATCCTTGACGGGAGATGATGTAACGGTGTGGAACGTAGCCTCGCGCTTCACCGGAAGGGGATCAAACCCATGATCGAGCTGTTCTCGCGGACGGGAGTCGACAGTATTGCTAAGCTTTCCGTCGTTGCCATCGGAAGGCTCCGCCTGAGTTGCCAGGCCGGGTGCATTCTCCGCGGGCCTGCGAGGGCTGGGTGTTCGCAGGGGTTGAATGGCAGGTAAGTCACCATCCGGCTTCAGCGCAGGATGCTGCGATTCGTCATGCGAGGATGTCGACACCACCGTCGCTGTGGAAACGGTGTCCTGATTTCCAGAGATTGGCGACACTTCTTGAACATCTGCCTGCTCTCGCAAACCCATGTGCGCGCTTGCGTCAGCGGCAGGATCGGGAGCCTTAGTCATGCCATCTCCAGACCTGTCGACGCTTCTGCCATGATCCGTGTCTCCCTCCGGCTCCTCATCAGACTCCAAAGGTGACTGGGCGATCAAGTGTGGCTGGTGAGACGGGCCTGACTGCTGATCCGGTTCTGACTTCTTGATCGTCGTTTCTGGTGCGACAGAACCCGGAACAGCAGACTGTGCTGGGGCTGCGGGCGCCTCTGGCTTGGCTGCTTCGGCGTTGACATGTGGTGGTGATGGCAAAGACGCCTTGTCACTGCCTTGCTCTGGGATAGTCGGAGGATCGGAAAATGAAGTCGCGGTAGATGAAAACAAGTCTGGACCAAAAGTAGACATGCGAGCGACGTCGGGAAGCTTTGGGCTGGAGGAGAACCGACGACGGTCATTGCTCTCATCAGGTTCCGTAGCAGCCCCGCCCCCTACGCGAAAGTTATCATCTCGGCCGATAGAATCCCTCTGGGCCTTCCTGGAGGAATTTTCCATGCTAGAAGCGTCCCGGCTTGGCCTCGGCCCATCCACGGCTGAAGCTGCCTGGTCCCTGTCCTCGTCCTGAGGGCGGTACATGTTGGAGGGTTGCGTGCCCCGCGCTGGGCCTTCTGCAACTTGGACAGCTTCCGCAGGATTGGATGATGGAGCGGCTGGCACGTGGCTGGAGTCAACAGACTGGGGAGATACCACTCTCTCACGGTCAAGCGGACTCCCTATGGTGGATGGGTCGGACACAACGGGGGACGTGACCGATGCCGGATGGAATTGTGTCGGGGGCGTCGCTGCCGCGGGCTGTCGAGTCTGAAGAGAAGGCAATCCGCCGGTGGCCGCCCCAGCTGGGGCAGCATCGTGAGCGGGTCGAGCTGACGGCAACGGCGCCGCGCTCATGCCACCGACGGGCTGCTTGGTCGGCGGTTGAGGGACTGGCGGCTGTTCCGGCTCAGACTCTTCCTCTTCGTCATACTCGTCCGCCCCCCAGTCGTCGCCGTCGTAGCATTGTACCTTGGCCTCGACCCATTTCTTCGTCTTAGTGCGGTTAACGTTGACCTGGTAGGATCCGCCGGCCGTTGGTGTCTGCGGAGACCTGCACACGACTTCAAGTCAGCACTCCGTCGGCCGAGAAGATGGTTGCCACGTGCAGAAAACGTACATGGGAGAATGGCCACGTCCAATGCCCTGGTTGAAGGGACTGTCCATGGCGAGAAGCGCTGTGGCAGTTCTCTATTCGACCATGCTTTCGCTGACGAGGATCGCGCTGCGGCTGCCAGCGGTCGTGGATTGACGATGCCGCCCTCTGCGGTGCCGATAACCCCAGGACGGTGCAGAGAACTGCTCGGTATCGGCTTGCGTCTCTTGAGTTATGCAAAGGCAACGACACGGTCGGAGGCGCAAATGATGTCAATCAAAAGGAACGCGGGGGCCGCTGATGACAGGATTACGAGTATGTTGACAGCGGCGGGAACAGCGGCGCTGGAGATTAGGTGTGAGCACGGCGTAGGTACGGGTCCGGCGTTGGCCAGATGGAAGCTTGGGGGCCTCAGGGGGGCGGCCTGCACTGACGCTATTAGCGCAGCCATGCCGCTGGGTATTTGACTTGGCGGAATTGCCGTGGTGGTACGACGGACGAGCGGCCGACTGTTAGTTGGCGGAGGTGCTAACTTGTTTAGCGGCCCGCCGAGGCTGGCTGGGGCTGCATCGCGCGCTCCATCGACGATGGGCTCCCGTGGCGCAGCACGTACAGAGCGCAAAACACATGCACCCAGTTTACCAGCCAGCCAACGACCGCTCAAGGATGGCAAGCCGTACAGAGTACTCGTACTTGAGTCTGGCTACTGCATTGACGGGATGACGGGGTGCCTTGCCTTGACTTGGCAATGTCCGTAACGGGAGGCCGTAGGCTCGTACCGGAATCGACCAGGACTGAAGCATTGCGAGTGAGCCAATCAACACAAGGCCGAGAAGACCTGGACAGTTTGCGGCCGACATGATACTGGCTTCGGCCGATGAGAAGGCGTACTCTATCCGTATGAGCCTGATGCAGGGGCAGAGTCCCTTCCAGGATATATTTATCTTCCCAGCAACCTGTTGGGGCCGAAGCTGGCGGCCGCTTCAACAGATGCCCCGTCTGAAGCGCGTCTTCGCAACCTTTGATGCATGTGCTTCCAACATTGGCCCGCCGTGTTACCGGCCAGGTACTTTCAGTAATCGCACCGTCAACCGTGTTCCTTTCGTTTCTGCAGTGACGTCGGTCACCGAGGCTAGGCATGTAAGGGAAAGGGTTGGCGCGGCTGCGAGTGAGGCGGTCGTCACCAGTTCAGCCACCGTGGCACAGCCTGCAATACAGTGGCGTTGCACAGTCAGCAAGCCTGTCATTGAAACGAATCCACCACGTGTCGCCGCCATTCCACTGTTCAGGAGATCAAGGTCATTTCTGCATCCGTCGCGACGACGACAACGCTGGCCCCCACTCTACAGCTCTTCCTACTTTGACCCCCTAATCCTCAGCCGCTGCGCCCGACTTTCTGACTACACTGTTGCTCTACGACTGCCGCCTTACCTACTCCGCGGCTCCGGACTATACGCGAGCGCCGCGAGCCTCCCGAACAGGCGACCCCCCGTCGCTGTCGCCATCGCCGATACTCTTGCGCTTACGCCAAGGACGAAGCCGTGAGCAGTCTCGCCGTCGCAAAGCCGCGCTGGTCGCAGTTCGTCGTCGAATCGTGACGCTCAGACGCCATGGCTGTCGCGTCCATCCAAGACCGGACCGCCGAGTTCAAGTCGGTCCTGGTGCAGGCTCAGCGCCGGCAGAACTCGGCCAAGGTCGGCTCGCAGAGGAGGTCCCTCTTGAATGATTCACAAAAGGCTGCTGCCAATGGCGACGCGAAGCCCCGCCGATCCGACTTTGCGCGTCAGGCGGCCGAGATTGGGCGCGGCATCTCCGCGACCATGGGCAAGTTGGAGAAGTTGGCGCAGCGTGAGTCTCCATTTTGAACGACCACCTAAGCGCGTATGGAAGAAATTCTAACATGGTCTCAGTCGCAAAGCGTCGCACACTATTCGACGACCGGCCAGTCGAGATCAACGAGCTTACCTTCGTCATCAAGCAGGATCTCTCCTCGCTTAATCAACAAATCGGCAACCTGCAAACCCTTTCGAAGCAGCAGCATCCCAAGGCTGACCAAGAAGGCGAACACAATAAAAACGTCGTCTACCTGTTACAAGGCAAGCTGACCGACGTCTCGGTCAACTTCAAGGACGTGCTCGAGGCGAGGACGAAGAACATTCAAGCCTCCAGATCACGGACGGAAAACTTCATCTCGAGCGTGTCCCAGCACGCGCAGCCCTCTCTGCAGCAATCCGCCTCACCGCTCTACGGGACGCCCAACCGTGCATCCCCAGCCCCCGCGTCCGACACGCTCTCGTTGAACCCTGTCGGCGAGCAGCAGCTGTTGATGATGGAGGAGGCGCAGCCCACCAACACGTACATACAACAACGAGGAGAAGCGATCGAGGCGATTGAAAAGACCATTAGCGAGCTGGGGAGTATTTTTGGACAACTGGCAACCATGGTCTCGGAGCAGAGCGACATGATCCAGCGCATCGATGCCAACACGGAAGATGTCGTGGACAACGTCGAGGGCGCGCAAAGGGAACTGCTCAAATACTGGTCCCGCGTATCGAGCAACCGGTGGCTCATCGCCAAGATGTTTGGAGTTCTGATGATATTTTTCTTGTGAGACAACTATCCCCTCCGCGTCGCGCAAATTACTGACCGGACCTGCAGGCTCTGGGTTCTTGTTTCGGGCTGAGTTGGCAGCTGGAGCTTGGGCATGCCGTGCTCCCGACGCAGCACGTGCGTAACGGCGCGTCTTAATTGATATCAGTGGGAAGATGCATTCTTCCTGCATCTGTTTTCTGTGGAACCTTGAGTTCATCAGGTACTAGAGGCGTACGACTAGGGAACTAGAGGGGATTTATTAATATTGAAACACGCGGCCCAGAGCTGCGCAGCCTGACATGGTCGAGATGGTTCACATGCGCCATATTGATGACCTGACACTCCCAACCTCCTCATCATGATGTCCTCAAGAATTGATAGGCAATGCCGCTCGTCGTGCCCGGGCTGGCTGTTGAATGACGACGTCAACCGCAGTCGAGCCAGAGCCGCCCCCGGCGCTAACAACCGTGTGCCTCCACCCAGCCGACGTGGGCTCCATTCGCCGTGGCTGGATTTGGGGCGGCTTCCCCACGCACATCTCCTTGGAGGATCAATCGCCGACGGGAACCTATTTCGGCTGTTGCGCAAATGCGGTTGCGCTGGGCCCGTCCCTCTCGCTGGGGCGATATAACGGACGGCATCCCGCCCTTATGCCTGTTGTCAATTTGACTCAATTGCACCACATCGACAGACCGCTCGAAAACATGGCAGCGACTAGTTTCAAGCTGAACACAGGAGCCGAGATTCCAGCCGTCGGCCTGGGTACGTGGATTTTAGAACTGTTCCGTTCTACCCCGCCAGCGTCATAGTTCAGGATACTTACAGCGGCGCAGGAACATGGCAGTCCAAGCCGGGCGAAGTTCAGGCCGCCGTCTCGTACGCGCTCAAGAACGGCTATAAGCTGGTTGACTGCGCGTACTGCTACGGCAACGAGGACGAGGTCGGGCAGGGTCTCAAGGAGGCGTTTGACGCTGACGTGAAGCGCGAGGATGTCTTCATCATGACCAAGGTTTGGGCGACGTACAACACCAGAGTCGCCGAGGGGTTGGAAAAGAGCCTGAAGAGCCTGGGTGTGGATTATGTCGACATGTACCTCATTGTGAGTGTCTCTTGACGCAGCTCGGCTAAGGGAGAAGAGGCTGACTGGAGTGCAGCATTGGCCGGTTCTGCTGAACCCCGAAGGTAACGTGTGCCACGAGATGCCAGTAGGTCGCTTGGCTCACGCAATGTGCAGGAAACCACGACAAGTTCCCTACCCTGGCCGATGGCTCGCGAGACATCATCCGCACGTGGAACCACATCGAGGCTTGGAAGCAAATGGAGGCCCTGGTGGCCACCGGCAAAGTCAAGGGCATCGGTGTCTGCAACGTACGCCTGAATCCCCAAGCATGAGACACTGACTGTGCCTGGTGAGCTAATTTGATGCCTCTTCGGCAAAACAGTACAGCAAGCGATACCTCGAGGAGCTGCTACCGCAGTGCGAGGTCGTCCCCGCCATCAACCAGATCGAGAACCACCCCAGCCTGCCCCAGCAGGAGATTGTCGACCTGTGCAAGCAGAAGGGCATCCACATCGTCGCATACAGCCCGCTAGGCAGCACCGGCAGCCCGCTGATGAGCGCCGCGCCCGTCGTCAAGGTCGCGGAGAGGAAGGGCGTGAGTGCGGGGACGGTTCTGCTGAGCTACCACGGTGAGTAATGCTTGTCCTCCCACCTTGCGGCAAACGATGGTTGGAACTGTGACGCTCATAATTTGACTCTAGTTGCGCGCGGAAGTACCGTTCTGGCCAAGTCTGTCACACCGGCGCGGATCAAGGCCAACTTGGAAATAGTCAAGTTGGACGACGAAGACATGAAGCTCTTAAACGACTACTCGGCCGGTTTGGCCACCAAGGGTGAGCTTAAGCGCTACGTATACCCGCCATTCGGGGTGGATTTTGGCTTTCCGGACAAGTCGTGAAGGGGCACCCGTTCAGCAGATAGAAAGACATGCAAATAGACAACTCCAAATTGGCAATGATGCATACAAATTGCACGCTTTCTCAGTTCATGGTCTTCCCAGCGCCATCTACGGCTCCTGTTTCATATCTACAACAACCTTTAGTACCAGCTTACCTTCCTCATCCTTGATCCTGCCAGCCATGGAAAACGCATCATTTATCTGACTCATGCCCTTGTAGCGATGCGTGACAAGCGTCGACAGGTCCGGCATCGACGCGGGTCGATTCGAGAGCAGCTCGATGGCCTTCTTGTACGTGTTGGCGTACCGAAAGACGCCGATGAGGTCGACCTCGCGTAGTGCCGCGGCGGACATGGGAAGCGTGAGAATGGGGGTGCCCATGCCAATAATCATGACCTTGCCACCCGGCTTGGTGGCCTATAGTCGCTGTCAGCTCGCGAGGAAGACCAACGATGGGGGTAGACTTACGTAGATGGAGCTCTGGACACACGTTTCCACGCCAGTACACTCGTACACAGCCGAGACCTCACCAACGGGCTTTCCCCTAACCTCGGTTGCCTTGATCTTGTCGGCCACCTCCAGCGCATATGCGAGCTTCTCCTCGATAGTTTGCGGCCGCGCCATGGGCACCACGAAGCCCGCGTCAGCGTATCCGTTGGCGAGAGCGAAGTCGACGCGATCCTTTTGGATGTCGGCTATGACGACGGCTGCAGCGTTGTCCGCCTTGCTGACGGCGGCCGCAAGCAGCCCGACGGCACCGGCGCCGAAGATGAGAACCGTCGAGTTGGCAGGCAGGTTCGCGCGATCCCTGGCGTGCATGGCCACGGAGAGGGGCTCAATAACGGCGCCAAGATCCAGGGAGAGGTCATTTGGAAGCCTGCGATGGTTAGTCACACGACTCGGGTAGCGGCCGACCACGCGAAGCGGTGGAGGCGACTTACTTGTGGCACCAACGCGCCGGGTGGTTGACCCTCTCCTGCAGCGTGCCCTGGGCATGCGGGAATGCCTTGGCCGAGCTGCGAAACTTCATGCCGCGACAGATGTTGTACCGCCCCTGGTCGCAGAACTCGCAGCTCTCGCAAGGCAGCCCGACCTCAAGGGCAACACGGTCCCCCGGTGCAAGCCCCTCGGTGGCCCCCTCGCCGACGGCGACGACAGTGCCGCTGGACTCGTGGCCCAGCGTCAGGGGCTCGCGCACGAGGATGTCGCCGTTGCGAAAGTGATTGAAGTAGTGTAGGTCAGAGCCGCAGAGGCCGGTGGACTGCACGGCGATTTGGACCTCATCGGCAGCAGGAGGCGGGAGCTCACGCTCCTCGAGGCGGAGGTCGCGGGCACCGTGTAAGACGGATGCGGTCACGCGCTGGGAGGACATGGTGAAGAGACGTGTTGCGATGATCTCATGAGCTGGTGAAGCTGCCAGAGCTGCGAAAGGCCGGCGATGGTCAATAGCCGGGCGAGGTTGCGAGCGAGCGTCCTCTTAGCGATCGACCGGACAGGAGCTGTCGTGACAAATCCGGCTGCTCAGACGTACGGACGAAGCTGTACAGAGATGACGAGTGGATGGGAGAATGTCGTCGCAGTCAGGGAGAAGAAAAAGAGGAAATAAGTCGGGCGACACTGGTCGGCAACGAGACGAAGGCTGGCGAATCTCAAGTTAAGAACCCCACTGAAGCTCCGACGTCGCGCGATACCCGACGCCGGCCTGACGATGCTCGGCGTTTGCGCCTCTGCCACGCCGCTCCCATTCGTCGCCGCGCTTCAATTGCCGCGATGTGGCGGTGGAACGGATCCTGGGTCTGGTGGAGGCGCTGGACGAGGCGGCGGCGGGGGAACGGGCCAGGGGACGAACCCCGCCGGGGAGAGTTGCCGGAACAGGCAATGCACTGCTTGGCGCAGTTGTCGATGGCAAACGGCTCAAGGCCTGGGCGGGTGTTTATAATGCAGGTCCCGATGGCTTCTGTTGGACATGGTGTCGTGCAAGAGACTGAATCTGCGGGCTGCTGCGCAGGACGGCGCCATCTTGCCTTTGCCTTCCCAACGCAGCTCTATCGCCCGCTCGGCACGTGACGCCCGCAACTAACGAGGCGACAACACCGCCAGCGACGGGCCTGACACTTTGCCGTCGGCAGGCTCTGCTTGTGAAGCATTGACTGAATGCCCTTTAGCTATGTGGTACGGAGCAGCTGCCGGCGATGTGTCTTATGCGTTGCTCCCTGCAAGGACGGGCCGCGGCTGTTCGGAGTAGCTGTTTATGCAAGGATGACAGATGACTTGCATCCAAACAGCAGAACTACCGCCAGGCTGCCTGGCTTCCCCACTTCCTCCTGCTTCGACCCCGAGTCGGCTTCTCAACCACCACCGTCGCGTCGCCAATCCGCCTTGTAGACACGAGCGTCCTTCAGCGGCGAGGTCCACGGAGAGCAGCGTAAAGAACTCCATCGCTCTCCGGCACTCGTAGCTTCGCGTCGGGGCTCGAGACATGCCCAGTGTGGCTGAGCATTGCTCGTCATCGCTCCCCTCGCAGAGCCAGAGACAGAGTCGAGATAGCTCACCGAGCAGCTGTTTCATGGCCCGGTGACGCAAGCGACAGTGAAATCTCAAGGCATCATGGCTCAGCATGAGTACGGACTCCTACTCCACCTCACGGCCCGCCGACACGCGCGTTCTCGCCGTGCGTTGAGCTGTCATATTCTCCCCTACTCTCACGTTCCGCGAGAAAACAGGCTAAGAAATCTCCAGCCCGTATCAGGAAGGGCAGTTCACGAGCCCTGGCCCGGCACCGAGGCCTCTCGCAGGCCATGTGCGCCCCAAGAAACAGCCCACAAATCTCGCTTCCACGGCAATCTTGCCTCTGACCCTGACAACCACGTCCACGTACACCGGCGAGACGGTCTCCTTGCCGGTGGCACGCAGGAAACACAACGCTGCAGGTTTCGAGCCTGCCCCCTCCAGGCAGCGGGGATGGACGTCCGTCCGCGAGGGTAGCTTTTTGCAGCCCTGGAAGCAACGGCATCTCGTCATGCGCAAGGAGTGGCTAGACTTCTCCAAGGCCGAAGGCGACAAGCCGGCATACACGCTATTTCTGCGCGACGTGGTGGCCATCGAGCGTGTCGAGACGACGATTCCTACCTTTGAGATCAAGCGGAAGCTCGACGGCCCATCCACGAGCCCGGGCGAAAAGGACGGCCAGACGCGGACGCTGCAGATCAAGACCAAGACGGAAGATGAACTATACACCTGGATCGACCTCATCCGCGCCGCGTGCCCTGGTTTGGGTGGCGTGAGCAATCCCACCAATTTCGCTCACGCCGTCCACGTCGGCTTCAATCCCACGACCAGGGAATTTGTCGGACTGCCGCCGGAGTGGATGGCGCTCCTCAAGGCCTCGGCCATCACCAAGGAGGATTATGCCCGGAACCCGCAGGCTGTCATCGAAGCCGTCGACTTCTACTCTGACCTCACCAAGAGGACAGACAACCCCGACGAGTTTCTCGCGCTGTCGCCGACCCATGTCAGGGAGGAGCCTGTTGAGAAAACGTGGCAGCAAGAGGCAGAACCCCAGCGCCCCGACGCATATGAGCCGGCGCAGGTTGAGTGGCCCAAGCCTCCTAAGCATATACCCAAATCTCCTTTGCGCAGGGTTGAAGGCGTTCAAGCCCTGAGATCTCCACCGCCGCCGCCGGCCTCGGAAGCCGTCGAGACTGGCCAGAAGCCACTGCCACTGAGGGTGCAAAAACCAGAGCAGCCGTCGCAAGCCCCTTTTACCAGCCTTCCTGCTGTAGATGCTCCTGCTCCTAAGCAAAAGGAACAGGAAACAGCAGGCGCCCAGGTGGCAGACGCCAGCGTCACCGCCATTGCGGTCCCATCCAAGCGGAGACAAGCCATTCGCAACTTGACGTCGTCCGAGGCCGAGATCATCGCAAAGCTACAAACCGTGGTATCCGAGGGCGACCCCAACCTATCTTACTCGCGGCAGAAAAAGATTGGTCAAGGCGCGTCTGGCTCCGTGTACGTGGCCAAGATCAAGGAGACGGCCGTCGGCATAGCACGGGACATTCTCACCCAGCAGGGGAGTACAACGCGCGTGGCCATCAAGGAGATGAACCTCGCTCGTCAGCCGCGCAAGGAGCTTCTGGTGGACGAGATCATGATCATGAAGGAGAGCCGGCATCCAAACATCATCAACTTCCTCGACGCCTTCTTGCTGAATGACAACAGGCAGCTTTGGGTTGTCATGGACTACATGGACGGCGGCGCTCTCATTGGAATCATTGACAACAACCCGTCGATTTCGGAGAAGCAAATCGCCACCATCTGTAGAGAGGTATGTACTGAAGCTGCAGGTACTTGGTGATCGGTCGGCTAATTGAGCGTAGACGTGCAAGGGCCTGCAACATCTTCATTCACAGGGAATTGTCCATCGAGACATCAAGAGCGACAACGTCCTCTTGGATAGGAAGGGCAACGTCAAAATCAGTGAGTCCTGCTGATTGCATGCGTCGACTCGCCGCCCCGACACTAACACGGACAGCCGATTTCGGTTTCTGCGCGAAGCTCACGGAACGCCGATCCAAGCGTGCGACGACAGTCGGGACCACGTACTGGATGGCCCCCGAGGTCGTCAAGCAGAACAAGTACGGCACCAAGATTGACATTTGGTCCCTGGGCATCATGACCATCGAGATGGTCGAGATGGAGCCCCCGTACATGGACGAGGAGCCGATGAGGGCGCTGTACCTCATCGCCACCACCAAGACCGGCCCGCCCCTGAGAGACCCTGACAAGCTCAGCGGGCCGCTCAGGGATTTCCTTTCCGTGTGCCTCTGCGTAGATGCGCAGAAGCGTGCGACGGTGGAGCAGCTCCTCGCCCACGAATTTCTGCAGTCCTGCAGCCCCCTTGAAGACCTGGTAGATCTACTGGCATTTAAAGGATAGACGTTGCGATACAATGGAGATGCTCTTGCCTGGGCAGGGAGCACAGCGATTCCTGCGCCGTAGCAGTTTTGCTTTTCCGTAGCAATATTAGATGTGAAGGATACAGAGCTTCCAAAGGCCGGCCGTGATTGAAATGAAACGACTGCGGCCGTGGCTAAGGCGATGACGGGCTGATGAGCCGCCAGACGGGAAACGATCGACCTCCTAACTCGATATGGGATCTTTCGATATAGTCGTGTTGACCGGCATAGACCCAGAAGAGGCGCCGGTGCCAGTAGTCAAGTGCAAGGCCAGCTTCAAGTCTCTTGCAGGAGGCTCCGTTTCATTCGTGCTCAGCTCCGGCCCGGGTTGCGGGATTGCGCGCGCCGCCAAAGCGGAGGTCCCAAGACACGCATGCCGCTGCATCGTCCATGACGTGAGAGCAGAGCATGGTCATGCTCAAAGCTCATATGGCTTTGGTGGTGACTAGCATTTTTGAGTCGCAATGTTCCAAATCTCCAGCTGGCTGACGCGTAGTAATACGCGATAGCCCCATGGGGGTTGCCGGGGGACTTTGGCGATCCTCCGGGTGCGGCGGCAGAAAAACCGGGTCAAGCCGTCGAACCGTTCAAACTCCCCGCTCCTGTGCGACGGGGGCCAAACTTTGCCTCCGATCCCGCGGCCACCCTCGATTGTGCCTCCGCTTCGGTACAACATTGCTTGCGGCCAGTTTCCTCTGTGTCGCGATCATGGCGGCCGACGAGCAGACGCCCTTGATCCCGAAAGGGGACGGCGGCAGCAGAAGCTTCGCATCACGGCTGCGGACGGCCGTGAGCGTCGAGAACCGGATCCTCCTGGCGGGGTTCCTCATCACGCTGTCCTTCAGCTATACCCAGGTCCCGTAAGTACAGTCGCCTCCCGAGTACGGGACTCAATCGTCTCAACAGATGCTAGCCTGCTCTATGTCTTCCATGTCATGGAATGCGACACCTATTACGACTCGCATCCGCCGTACAAGGGCACTGGCGACCGGTGCAGCGTGGATGAGATCACCGCCGGCATGGCAACGCAGTTTAGTATCCTCGGGATGAGCACAACTCTTTGCGGTATGCCGTCACAAGTCGCCATTGGATTTAAACACTCCCTCTAACTTTGACTCGAAAGGCACGCTCAATCTCTTCATGGCCGGGTGGATGGTCAAGAAGTTCGGGCCCCGAGCTGCGCTCATGGCGCAGACTTTTGTGCCGGCCATTCGCGTCGCCACCCAGATCCTCGGCGTCGTGGCAGGGAAGAGAGCCGGCATGATCATCATCCAGACCACGCAGCTCATCACCATCTTGGGCGGGCCGGTTGGCTACATGTGAGACCTCCTTTGCCCGCTGTGTCGGCCCTAGTTGCTAATTTGAGCCAGCCTTGTTGTGAACATCATCGCGGGCGAAGTTGTCACGCCCGCGCGCCGGACCGTAGTGTTCGGGCAGCTTCAAGGCTGCATCATGCTGGGACAGGGAATTGGCTATCTGGGTATGAACATTCTGGACGAAATGGCGTCACCTAACTGACCGCTTGCAGCCGGTGGCATGATTGGCGACGCCATCAACATCCGGGCGCCGTTCGACGTTGCTTTCATCTCCTTTATTGTAGCGGGGATATACGCACGATTTGCCATACCCTACATCTCCCCCGACTCCATGTCTGACGCCAAGAAGCCTGGGCAACGTGGTGTTTCGGGATTCTTGGCACCGTTGAAGATCCTCGTGCCGCAACGATTGCGCCTCGGCAACGGAAAATTGACGAAGCACTACGGAGTGATATTCCTATGCGCTGGCATATTCCTCGGAGTTGTAAGTAAACACAGTCAAGTTTTGTACAGCTCCCTCCCAGAATTTTGTGCTGATATCGCGTGCAGCTCGCAACAGGTTACGCCCCTCTCCTGATTCAAATGTACGCTACTGCCGCATTCGACTTTAGCCAGGCGGACAACGGCTGGCTCATGTCGGAGTTTGCCTTCATGAGGAGCCTCTTCCTCATATTCATGTTCCCGCGCATAATCACCTGGGGTCGGAGGTGGCACCTCTCGTCTGCGGCTCCCGCGGCTCAACCTGATGCAGAAACGTCGACACTGCTCCCCACTGACCCTGCGGGGTTTGATGTAGCCGCAGGCGAGCAAGTAGACGAAGAGCCCGTGGAAGTTCCAAAGAACGATGAGGGGCGCGACGGCAGCTTCTTTGATCTTGTGTTTCTGCGATGGAGCCTATTGGTGGATGGAGCGCTCACGACCGTTGCGGCTTTTGCAACACGCCGGTGGCATATATACCTCGGTGAGACGACCAGGTTGCTTTGAACTTGCGGACGGCCGTACTGACCCTTTTTTGCAGCCGCATTTCTCCTCCCTTTCGGATCCGGTTCGGCCCCAGCGGCCAAAGGAGTTATAACAGAGATGTGCGCCGAGTCCCATCGAGCAGACGCACTGAATGCCGTCACCCTCGTCGAGAACATTGCGAGACTGGCGACCCAGGGTTTGTTCGGCTTCGTCTTTGCCAGCTTTGCCGAGGTAGGCAAAGCCTATCTCACCTTTTTCTGCAACGCGGTACGTGGTCTCCAGTGCGGCAACGGTTGGATGATACTTATGAATACCCTAGGCCATTGCTTTGATTGGGATGTTCGTCCTTCTCTTCTCCAACTTCCCGCCGGAAGATAGCTCGCTCGTCGAAGAAAGTGAGAATGACGAGATTGATGGCACAGAGCCGGTGCTCTGAAAACTTGGCGATTTAATAAACATGGCCTACGGTAAAGAAGTAATGGGAGTATTTGAATCCTCTTCCACTTGCGTAGTTTGAATTGTGGTTGGAACGGCTTCAAGCGTGAAGCTGTGATTGGACGAATTATGAGCAAACCCGATAGAGTATAAGTTACCATATGCCAACACATAGGAAGTGAGCTCGTATAATACAAGGGCTATTGAGAGAGGGATCTTGGGCTATTCGGGGTGGATAGTATGAAATTTGAGCATCAGACATAATTGCCATCGTAATCAGGCTGGCCTTTCTGTTTCTTTGTCACATACAAATCACGGTAGTGGCACAATCACCTTGGCGTGAGCGTTTTCCATTCAGGACGCCTTTTCTCCTAAATACAAACATCAGCTGCTGCGAACCAGGGCCCTGATTCGCAGCCGCAAAAGAGCGGACGCCGAATCAACTGGACCGGCCTGTGACAACACTCGCGTCTCCATTATCAACAAATTAATCCCCATCCCGGTCTCGTGATTTTTTCCAGCCACGAACCCCTATGTCACCGAGGGATTTTATTTACAAGATCTGAGCGCAGTTGAGCGCGTTGATGTTGACGAGAGTAGCACCCTGGTTGGCAGAAGTTGTTAGTCTCTTCTCCAGGAGAGAATGGATGGAAAGGCTCGACTTACGACTTGGTTGTTGGTGTTGCAGCACCAGGCAGTGTTGCTGCAGGCGGCGCCGTCGACCTGGACGAGGCACTCGAGGTTGTCGAGGATGCCGAGGAGGCCGTTGCTGCCCTTGCAGCAGACCTGCTTGCGGCCGGAGGCGGAGCAGGGAGCAGCGCCAGAGCCACCTCCGTTGCGGGCCTCGACGTCGGAGGGAGCAGCGATGGCAGCGGTGGCCAGGGCAAGGATGACAGCGGTGTACTTCATTTTTGCGGTTGGGGGTTTTTGGAGTTGAAAACTCGAAGTTGTTGGATAAGTGAAGAAGGAGTTGAGTGTTGTAAGACTGGAAGCTGATGTTGATTGTTGGATGAAGAGATTCGACTTTGAGGCGGGAATCGAGCTGCTTTATGTACACGTTTGGGACGAGGACCGTCGACGGCTTACCGGCAACTCGTCGAGACAAGAAAAGGAGGTCATCCGCTTGGCAAGGCAAGATCATGGTGCTCCCGGCCACCTTCTCGGGATCGGCACCGATAGTCTTCTTTCCACGACCTGCCGGAGGAAGCCATCGTGGGTCCACGCGCAGCCAGACATGCAGCCAAAGCTGACGACCGTGATGCCGTTGTACGCGAGCGAGGTGGTTGAACCTTCGAGCCGAGTTAACTTCTTCCCGGTCGAGGAGCCCGGAGTTTTCTCCCCTGCAGGCATCCTCCCTTGCAACGCCGCAGTCTGGCGGGCGGCTGGACGCCACGGCGGCACTCAGGGCACGCGACCATTGGAGCATTTCTTCCGTGTGGATGGCGCCACGGGAAGGCATCTGGCCAGGGCAACAGATCTGAGCGGCAGCAGTGCATTAGCTCGGCCGCCGGTCTCTTTTGTTGAGATGGCCTGGCCGTCTCCCGCGCAGTGCCGTTGACATGACTGTCGACACAACAGCTCAATGCGTTGCGTCTTCCATTCTGCGTCGTCCACCGATCTCTTTGCGTGGAGCCGCACTGGCGATCTACCACGCTGCCGGAGAAGTCGAGTGCAGAATCGGAGCGCACAAGCGTGTCTCATGGGCTCGTGGGCAGGCCTGGCAGGGTGGCATGCAGAGTCGCCCCCGCCGCATGCTCGCATCCATCTCGTGGGGCTGAGACGGCAGGGCCAGCAAGGGGTCGGCGGCAGCTCAAGCCACCGGGTCATTAACTAGGCACCTCGACGATGGCGACGGCCATTGGGCGCGATGTGCCGATGGCTAAGGCACTCGACGGAAGACGCCGTCGCCAGTCTCTGCCGCCTGTGGCTGGCTCAAATGCAGCGCTGGCCAAGGCCCGTCAGGCACGCCAAGCCGGCGCCATCTGCCGTTGATGAGGCGGGCCGATACAATGGATGGATTGCTTTCGTAGCCGAGCCTGGAGTTGTGGAGAGCGGGAGCGGGAACCAGTGTATGCGGAGAGATACTACGACGGGGTTTGCCGGCCATGTCGGTGTAAGCGGTGCGGCTTCAAAGAGCCAGGCATCGAACGCAAACATTTGTCTTTTTTCCGATCTGAATTTAGGTCCTCAGCTCAACCGTGTCACTTGCAGATCTCGGGCAGTCTCAGTCTCAGTCTCAGTCTCAGCCACGTCCATCCGCCATGTGGGAACGTGACGGCCGTTGCAAGGCGGCTGGGAGACACAACCACCAGCCCAAAGACTCATGCTTCGCAACCCAGCGCACGGCAGCGACATCCGCCCAGCCGTCCCGCCCGCGGATCTCGCGATGCCTTTTTGACAGGGAAGGCTCGCGCGCGCAGGTCCACCCGCAGGTAGCAAACACACGTGGTCCCGCTACTGCACGGCGGGCTACGCGCCCGGAGCTGATAGGCCGTCATTGATGCACCCCATCACCCCGTCTCCTGCCACTCTCAGCCAAGGCCCTGGGGCGGCACAGCGTCGGGTGGCCTTGGCAGATCCCCCCTCGGGCGAGGAGGAGGCCTTCGAGGTGTCATGTCTCCAGCTGTCAGGTTGAGTCGTCAAGAGTTGCTCCGGGGCTTGGTGAGACACGGCCGGGTTGCAACATGGAGTTTGCCTGCATCATCGAGCATCGTGCTCGGTCATGCAGACGGTGACTGTCACTCTTCAGCCTTGAGTTATACTTTGTACGCACACTTTCGAAGTAGAGAGCAGCGGAAGCTTCACAAGACGAGTCCGACTCTCTCTCCCCGTGGAAGTGTTCAATTGGATGTTTGCGCCGCGTGTTCGTTCAACAGCCAAGATGCTGCCCGATGCCGACCAGCCTGACTCCGTCGGCAAGACTCAAGCCAAGCGTATGCTTCATTCAAGCCATGTTCGTCATTCGCTATGCAGCTGTATGCAGGACACGCCGCTTACGCGCCTCTACATGCACATAACGGCACGCCTCCTTCGTCACCTCACATGAGCGAGCTTCATCGAAACCTCCGCTGCCATCCATCCTGTCAGTCACACCGCCTGACGCCGCTTCCTGTCCCCAAGCCACCTTCTTAAAAGATGGAAAGTTCGCAATCGGGAAAAGGGGGCTTTCCAAGCCACAACGGCCGCGTCGTGGCCTAATGTTAATTACCATCTGCAGCCACCGTTACTCGCTTTAATCCTCCGAGCCAACCGTTGCCCCTCTAGCCGTGACCGCCTGACTGCAAACTCCCGTCCTGTGATACCGTCGCACGCCGTCAAAGCTTCTCATCAAGCCGCGAGCAAGAATATCGTGCATGAGTAGCGGAACTTGCCGCGCCGCGTCCTCCAAAGACATTTCTGAATCTCCGCGGACCCCCATCAGCCGCATGCTGTTTACAGCTGGACAAGGGTTTCCGACCTCGGAAACTTGCGACCCGGGGCAGGATTCACATGCAGCAACGACGAAGCTGTACCCCTCCTACGCCTAAAGAGAAATATTTTGTTGCCTGAGAGGGCTGCAGGATACATGAGCACTTGCGTAATAGATCCAAGAGCTGGGTATCCCTTCATCCGCGGACGACCTTGTTCCGATTATGCAGAATGGCGGGTACTTGTAAGTGGCCATCTGGGCGCATGGACTATATCGTGCACGGACAAGGCGTGCAAGGTTCAGGGAACTACGCAAGTCCCGGATTGCTGGCCGGCGTCGGCAGATTTATCAAGTTCAAAATATCTGCCGTCCAACACTGCCCGTACGCCACAGACAACACATAGGTGTAACCTCATTGGATGCCCGGGGCGCAACCAGCCATCCAGCATACCTACCTGCCCACGACGAGCACGCTCGGGTTGAAGTGGCTTGTCATCAGACTTCTAGTACTTGCATTTGATAGGCAAGAGCCATGTCCATCACACATGGAATGTTTTCAGCCGCGGCGATCACAGGCGGTGGAGTATCAAGATTTCGAGCAGGGATAGACTGTTCTGATACATGCCTTTGTTAGCGAATGGTCTCAATGCCGGCTTGCAGCAATGTCTCGGCGAATATCATCTTTATTCCGGCAGTTTTGGGGTTTGAAAATTCAGCCTAATTATGCTGGAGCTGATCCTTACTGCGACAGCACGTATGGACTTCAAGGAGGTTGGGAGGCAAAGCGCAGGGCGACATGGGCCGGGACGCAGGCGAATTTACCGTAAATCTCGGTCTGTAGTGTAGTTTGTGGAGATGATACGGTCGAGTCCCGATCTATTCAAATTGCAGAAGGAACACTGATGATTACAGCATGCGAGTGTTTGCCAAAGAGTGGTACGAAGTACATAAGAGGAGATATCTTGTCTGTTTTCCATGCTGGTTCCGCACAAAGGCAAGTCGGTGGTTTCTATCGCTGCTGCACTGTGAAAATGTCCGTCAACTACGCGAATCATTGAACGGTAAAGTTAGAAGAGGTAAAGACGAATTAGGCAAGACGGCGGGATGTTATGCAGTTGAAGCTCTACGACTCTTGTCTTATGCCTGAGAGGCCAGCCTAGTATGTTGCCGAAAACCAAAGCGACGTGGTCCAAGAACATGTGCAAGGACCGCTTAAGCTGACAAAGTCTAAGGTATTTATTCCCCGTGCATGGCGAGCTGGCGTCAATGTGCGGTATCGGTGGACTGAGAACAGAACCCGAATAAGGAAGCCTATCAGCGCAACAGCCAAGCACACATACAGTCTTCAGAGCGCCTCGAAGCGAAGGCGGCCAATCAAGTTCAACCATGTCAGCAACTGGACGGCCAGGAGATTCAGACGGTACACCGTATGTAGCGGAATTTAGCGCTGCTGCAATTTGTCAACTCGTCTTCCAACGCCCAGCCCCGCAGAGTTCTGCAGCGCCGATGCGCCCATCATTCAATTGACCATTTTGCTCGCCTGCGCGTAAAGTCGATGCATCTTCAATAAGAGCGGCGATGAAGCGGTAGAGGATGGGACAAACGTTTCTGAATGTCCGGTGCGGCTGTGGTGGTCGATGCATCACGTGAACCCGTCGTCCACGAGCGAACTCAGCCACTAAGGAATTCGCGACGCTCGAACCCTCCTCTGCCTTGTGGACGACTGGAAACTGCCGGCTCGTACATGGCCGCTCATCTCCCCGAGTATTACCGCTGATTCTCGTCGTTCGCCATGCCGGAACCCGAAAAAGAAGGGGAAAGGAAGCGAGACCAGCTTCAGGAGTTTCTGTATGCGCCTTTTCCAGCTTCGGTCTCATGCGCCGGGCAGCCACTCATCACTGACCGCCGCGTGCAGGCAAAAGAACCTCACCAAGGGGGAGCTGGCCCTGAAGCATGCTGTAGGACTGGGACATGTCCCCAACGCCATCCCCTTGGCAGACCCTGTGCTCGATGGAACTCCTCGGCCAGTTGAAGTCGGCTGGCATCCCATTGGCGGGCTCGCTGGCAAGTGGTTCGCGGAGGAGACCGGGCTGGGCAAGATGATCACCGAAAAGATCAACAAGTATCCCGACCCCACGCAGCATTGGGCAGTTCTTGTCGGCGAGTACGCTCATCAGCTGTGGATGGTGAGTGCTCGAGGCAAAGTCCAGCATCGTCGGAGCGTCGGCCCGTTTCGCTGACGGAGAACTCGTCAACAGGATGAAGACTTCCATGTCATCTATACCAACCAGATAATCAAGCGGGAAGAGTGGCGCACGTTCGAGGTAGGCGAAACGCGCTTCAATGACGACGCTCTAAGGCGGGCCGGTGAGTGTTACTCGCGCAACGCTCCTCGACGCATGCTGAGACCAAGACGCAGGAGAATCAGTGATTCAGGGTATCAGGGAGAGGCAACCAGTGTACAACCTCATCACCAACAACTGCCAGACCTACGCGCTGCAGCTGCTCGATGCCATCAAGGCCAAAGGGCACAGGGAGTTCGGCACGACTCTGGCCGTCTACGAGAGAATTGTCGGCCCCGGCAGGGTCATGGACCTCTTCGCCGAGCCCCAAGCACAGGAAGGGGCAGAGGCGCCGCAGCCCGGTCACACCTCAGTCTCGCTTGCGCAGCAAGTCATGAACGAGAACACCACCCAGCTCGACCCGCAAGAAGAGAAGAAAAAGAAAGATGAGAGGAATGGGAAAGGCAAATTCTTTTCCCGCTTTCTACCAGACGCAAAGGATGAAAAGGAAGAGACGCCGCAGGCCGAACAAGCTCGAGAAATGGATGAGAGAGCTACGGAGGAGGAACAACACGACGACGATCAACAGAAAGGGGGCAAGAGAAGGTTTTTGTCGCGTTTCATGAAAAAGTAATGTAGCATTTTAGAGACCAATAAGACGACTCTGCATGTAACATTCTTCTTTAGATGGGCTAAGGGTCTTTCACGTCCCAAACTCTCTGAAGTTTACCTTGTCAGCAGGCATACAGCAGATCTACACATCTTGCGATGATCTAGGTGTAGCATGAGCGCAGAAGTGATGGAAACCGTGATTATTTATCACATAACGAAAACTCAAGACTGGCCAGAAGCTTAACACGTCCAGGGTGCATAAAATGGTTTTGGTCCCAGAAACCACAGTCTCTGAAGCAAATTGGTATTTTGTCGTCGTAGAACACAAACGGAAAAGCGAAGTTCCCATGGCACGCCCCCTGCCCTTCATGCCATTTCTGTGCCTCAGGCGAGCTTCCAAGAACCAGATTTAGTTGCTGACGCGCTACTGTTCTCCTGAAAAGGCGAAGTACTGCAGCGTGAATTTAACGGGTTCGGCGTTCGATGTCTTGGTCAACTTGGTCACCCAAAGTTTCTGGCATTTTCTTCCTCTTTATGTTTGCAAAGATCGCCACGAAAAGCATTCTGCAAAGGCAATCCCTGCATTTTGCAGTGGTGTTATTATTCATCAGCTCACTTGGAGTCTCGCCACATCTTTCATGCAGTAGGCAACCCAACCAATGAAAACAACAGTCTTATTCTTAAAGCAGAGCTATCAAGTTTAAAATCTTTTAGCGCATATTCAGCTAACACGTAAAGAGCTATGGAGCGGCTTAAATATAAAATATTTCTCCGAGATAATGTCATTGAATCTACGGTACTTCAAGTTCTTTGTTGTCTTCTTGGGCCTCTAATTAATAGAGACTGCAATTTCCATACTTCAGACCGCCGCTTCTAACTTTTTCTTTAGAGGGAGAGAATTTATTGTACCCAATCGCAATGAGATGCTGCTGGATCTTCAGGGGATACGCAAATCTGATGGCAAGTGCTGTCGTATTCAACATTCGCGTCCTCCAGGCATTTGAATAAAAATTGAGATATATCCCCGACGGGGGCATTACTACCCATAACTGCACGATATCGTAAATACTCTTTATTGTAGCCTTTGAAAAACACGTAGTCAGTCAATATGCTCCAAAGAAAATCTTGGTTTGTCTCAACTACCTTCTAAGGCACTGCCACAAAACTTTCCACCTGGGGTGCAAATCATACTGAGAACCGCGCTTGCGTATAAAATAAGAGACAATGCCAGTCGGAGAGGCGCCATTTCTCTGATCAATGCGATAACAAGACAGCGTAAGCTGAAAATGAACGTGAAGGTAGTGTTCGACGAGTCGATGAGATAGCTGAGCATTCGTTACTAAGGTAAGGCACGTAGAGTCACTTGGTTGTCTCTATATATAGATTTGGACCATAACGCGCGCTAGAAAAAGAAAGTCGTCGAGGCCTTAGTGGTGGAGTGATCAGTTCATTGGTTCCAACAGTACTCCGTACAGCACAGTACGTTCCAGTGCGCCGCAATATTTGCTATCGTCTTACCATATGATACAGTTTGTTTTATCACTTCATAATTTACTTTAGCCTCGCACAGTGTTTAGCGACCTAGTAGGCATAAGCGCGTGGATTCTTCTTTCATGGAATTGCTATGGCTTGAGTGCCCATACCACTCGGTACCACCATGGCATGTGTGTTACGACTACGGAAGCGTAAACAGTTATCTGATAGGACAAACCGCCACATTTTACATTAGCCAGCTTTCAGGGAGCCTCAGATATCCATATTGATTTTAAAAGCTATGCCCTGTGCATTCACACTCATCTATACCATGCATACTAGATCCGAAATAGTTCCTGGCGGCTGACGGCTCCATAGATGTGAGCTTGCCGACTCTAAATTATGCCCTTGCTGAACACCACATTGTTATCATCGTAAATAGAATACAGAACGACGAAGGCCCCATATCTACCCATTACTTCAAAATCTATAAACCGCTATTTGATCACACCGATGCCGGAAATTAAGACGCGGGCTCTAACGTTAGATAATGCTAGGCTTGTTAATGCTTTCACATATTAACGCTTAGACCATATGCTATGTTAACATTCCGATGACG
The DNA here is from genome assembly GCA_024340005.1 of Tolypocladium tropicale. Classification (NCBI taxonomy): domain Eukaryota; kingdom Fungi; phylum Ascomycota; class Sordariomycetes; order Hypocreales; family Ophiocordycipitaceae; genus Tolypocladium; species Tolypocladium tropicale. The sequence goes on along the minus strand of JALHBU010000201.1, from coordinate 79,652 downwards.
GATCTAGCGTTCACCCTACAGTTTACTTGTATATTGTCCGCGACCGAGTAGTCGTAAAGCGTATATATTATGTATATATATATAAACAAAGCACTGGCTAATTTACTCAAGTCCTGACAATATATCTATTAACGAAGTGTAGTGATGTAGACATTACAGGCATGCGCATTCGTCATCATTTCCTTGCCCCATATCTTTGCAATTTATATTACACTGCTCTCGATCGCCGCAATACTGATCTACGCGGGGATGATAAGTCGGCCAGCCTGCAAATCTGCATTGATATACGTAATGTTCTGTGTTGTTGTCGTCGAACTTTTGCCAACCACCGTTGTCATCATATAAAATGGCCATTAACAGGTGGTCTTCGTCATAGTTAAACCCTGTAGCAAATTAGCATAATGACAAAGTAATAGGCATCCATAAAACAGCATACGTGAGCTTTTGAGAGTGCTGCCACAATATTTTGACCCCATTGGACAGCTTGACTTGAAATAGGACGCTCCTGCACCTGAAAGCTCAGCTATAAGAATAGCCGCGTGGAGAAGAATTCTCCTCATGTTCTTGAGATTAATTGTAGAACAGTGCGCTTTACATTAAGTAGTTTGCTTTAGATACAGAATAGAGGTGACTTAAATTTATATGGATTCTCACTCTAACATTCGCTTGCTTTTCGAATCGCCTGATTAGCCACAGTCTAGACGGACCTCCGTTACATAACGCAGTAACCGATAATGCAAGAAGCTTTACTGTGATCTGACATGGCGCTTATTCTACAAACGGCCTAGGTTACAACTTAGAATATATGTTACTTTAAGCGTAGCCCTCGAATGATACTAGTAGACATTTGTTTTACATTTATACTTTGCGATCGTACCGATCCCCAGGAAAGGCGTACTGTCTAATGATCATGTACTGTACTTGCTGCATATCACCGCTGCTTAATAGACCTGGATGCATATATGTATGTATTCGTGGACGGCGTTTGCGGACGGAGTATACGAGCCCGCAGGCAGGACTTCGGCAAGGTTTCCCTAAGAATTGCTTGGCTACCGTACAATCTCAACACATAACATCTAGTAGACACATTGGATGAACTCTCAATCGATTTTAGCATGCGACATAATTCCTTGCTCTACCGTATGAAAACTCTACGCATTATGCGATAGCGTTGCATTACAGCTTTTCAAGAGCCTACAGACTCTACAGACGCTGCATTCGCAATATATTTAATTACATGGAAAAGTCAAATGGTTTGCTATTTAATGCTCAGCGACGTAGTATCCCAGCCTCAGCCTGCTTTATGATGACCCAACAGTCACTTTATCTCATTGTCATACAATCTATATGAAAATGCGCTTCGGGTGGGCTATTGCCTATGTTTTGACCGCTGCGGGCTTTGCTGCAGGCAAGCCTTGTACTCCAAGTCAGGCTTACTGTGGTGAGATGTTGATGCAGCCTGAGTTAGGTAGGTTCGCCCCCTCCTCCATCGTGTTGATCGTGGGTCATAACATCATTTTGCGACAGGCTACAACAAAGAATATCTTGGGCAGGTCGCCTCTATAAAGCTGGGATTTATGGTTGAAGATGTAATGGTGCACCTCTTCAATTGCGAAGCTGATGGAGGGTTGACGCACCTCATGCTTTGTCCTCAGGCTTGCGTGGGAGCCGAAGGAGGAAGCTCCTGTAGTCCATTAGGAGGTTAGAAACCTATTTTTGCAACCCGCTGCGCATGAGTGGAGCACGTATTGATGTCTTTACACAGAGGCCGATTCTGGCAAATCAGAGCTTTAGCGAAATGTCCAGAAGCTGTTACTGGTCGTCTAACAACGTATGCATGTTTCAAAATAACGCAAAAAGTATGCGCGCAGGACTCATAGATGGCCAGATAGTCGTAAATTAGTCCGACACACAACGATGATGAGTCTCAATATCGCAATACACTTGTTCAAGTTTCAAGATTTGCTGCCGCTGCTGATTTTCTGACCATCTCTTTTGATTTAGCTATTACCACGGTTGTTGAACACATTCTAATCAACTTTACAACCGCGAAGACGCCGCTTAGACATGCGTCTTACTCGTACAACCCTTATAAGCTGTCCAGTTATAAAATGGCGTTGTAGAAGTCTACAGCTAGAGGCTGATATCTCAGTAATGGACCATACAGAGTCCAGTAGAAAAGAGCTAAAATGCCACCGGGTCGTGTGAATTGTCTGCAGCGACGAGTAGTCGCGACAGGAGGGCTGTTATCGACTTTTAAGCTAGGCCTAGAATCATCCGGTGATGTCGCCTCCGACTGCGTTTTCACCGAGGCTCAATGAGCAAGACCGATGCGCCGGCACCAAAGCGGCCATGGAAGAACATGTCGCGTATCGTAAAGCTTGACCACGTTCGAATCGACCTCAAAAGCTAAAATTGGTCTCGTATTCGTCCAGTATCTCTCCAAGGAGCTCTGTGAATCTTATAGGTGCCAAAATACTTTGGGCGTCTGGATGGGTTTGTTCCTGCGCGTAAGGCATAGAGTTGGAGATGGAGGGCGGCGTTGGCGTGTATGCGCAGCCTTCGGCTGTAATGTCGCTTGGGTTTGTCACCAGACCAGGTCCAACGTCTGTTGCCGAAGCGTCGGCAGAGAGCATAAAACTGGCTCGAGCTCCTGTCTTGACTACTGAAGCATGATGCTCTGCGTTCGAGTTTCCTGTGTCGGCGTCGGCTTTGGTCCGGCCCGAACTTTGCAAGTTTGGGAGCTGTTGTAGTCTCTGTCTCGGCCAGTTTCCGCGTGAGGAAGACGAAGGTTGAGCAATCAGAGCACTGAGCTCGGCTAACGTGTCTTGTGCGTGCTTCAATCTGTCCAGCAGCTTCCGCGTAATCGGTGATTCCTTCGACAAGCGCCGCACCAGCTGCATAGCCACATGTGCATCCCGCAAACACGACGCGGCGTCCACGTCGCCTGTGCAGCAAACAGCTAGCAGCAAAGAAGATAATGCCGTCTCCAGGTAGTGATTGAAAGTTCTATGCTGAGCGTGGTAGATATCAGTATCGCGAGCCAAGGCGTCTAGTATTCGGATCGTGTCTTGAGCAATCTCCGCCATGACCTTTGCATTTGTTGGCTTGCACATGGTGACTCCAGGGCGGGCCGCTGATTTCCTGTGTATTATGATCCTCATTTGGTTGGCGCGGAGGTAGAGGGTTAATCGCATTCTGTACAGGCCGCGATTCTCCTCTTGAGCATTGAAGCTGTCCTCAGTACCCCGAAATTGCAATTCAGCCGGCAGGTTCCGCCGCCACTGGACGACTCGGTAATCGAGAAAATCGCGAACTGCGTCTTGTGTGGTGAGGAAGGACGACGGTGCCTCTGGAGTCGCTTTCCTGACGTCGGAGGCTAACCGGCAGTACGCCACCATGTGCTTCAGATACGCGGAGGAAGGCGAGTCATCCTGCAAAAGAGTTCAGCCGAGGCATAGAATGAGCCCATGATAGTCTACTTACCGCAAAGGCCGGGTCATGGTTAATGTCGGAATCCTGTATTGCAAACGGCAGACCAGTCCCATAGCTCCAACGCCGATCAAGAGTATAGACTGTCCAAAAGAGGCGCTCTTTTCCACCTGTCCGTGAATGGGGAGCTTCGCTTAGCCAAAATGCCTTGTCGTGATAGCCCATCTCTTGAAGTAGTCTCAACACGGTTCCGTTCCCTCTCCAAGCCATGATCTCCCGGTCACTCAAGAAAAAGTAGATGCTCTGAATAGCGCGATCAGTCAAACCGTACTTATCCTCTCCTCGTTCATGGAGATTGGGGGCATGAGCTCACCGTAAGTATCAACACGGACAGGTCGTTTGTCTCTACACCACCCAATTGCGTCTTGACCAGCGCCGCCGCATGCATCTCCTCCACACTCGAGTCGGCAATATCGACGGCTCCCGGAGCTGCAAGGATAAATACTATCGCGGCAAGTAGCAGAAATATGTCCCTGACGCGCTGCTGATGATTTACATCTGGACCCCGTTGGACCGAACTCCGAGCAGTGCGAGCACCACGCTGGTGCACAGCCATTACTTCTCTTCTGAGCGCCTCAAGATCTAGGAATGGGTACTGAAGGCCGATCTCTTCCTCGTAGGTCCTTATGATGTCCGTCCACTGGCTATCGGGGAGCAAGCTCAAGATGTCCACAGAAGCACCGATGCTGCGGTAGTGGATCAGTCGTCGAAGACCTTGGAAGTCGACACCCCTCGTTGGACTATCTGAACTGGCTGTCTTGGAATGCTCGGGTTTACGAGAGGCGAGAAACCGTCCGGCCAGATCCGAATAGTATTCCGAACTGCTTGTCTTGGGTTCCTCGAGTGGATGGCCGGCAGGAGTCCTGCCGGAGGCTGCGGATCCTCGGCTCTTGGGCCTGAAACGGGTGTTACGTTCAAAGAGGCAGACGGCACCGGTGTCCCGGCAGCCTTTGCAGGGTCGCTCGCCCGTGCATTTGGTCTTTCGCCGCTGGCACTCATCGCAAGCAACAGCTGTGTAGGGAAAGCGCCTCTTCCGTAAGTTTGGTCCCGGCGCGGTACCCGCGAGCGGAGGGCCAGTGGACATGGGCGCAGGCTGCATCATGGGCCGCGTCTTGGCAGCAGTTCCCTCGCAAGGTGAGAGTGTCGAATGTGAGGCTGAGGTTGAAGATTGCTGTGCTGGAAGCCGCCCCTTTGCGGGAGTTCAGGCCAAGCAGCCGTTTCTGCGTTTGGCCAAAGGTACTGATCCTGCCAAAGAAGAATATCTGTGGGATTCCGAAGAGATGAGCGGTTAAGGCCAGCGTCTCCGAGCCGCCGGTAACTGAGAAGTTGCAAAGTCAACGAGGGCAGGGACAAATATGCTGCATTAAGTCTGCCAGATACCATTGATGATAGCATGCACTGCCGATCGCATGTAGGGTGAAGAGCTGCAATATTGACGGCAATGAAAAACAATGAAACGGCTTGCAGCGGTCTGGACGCGGCGGCTTAATGAAGAAGCATCCGGGGAACCCTGGACATCTGGGGTAGCCGTGGGGCGGGGGCCGGAACCGGAATCGGAACCGGAATCGGAATCGCGCGACTCCCTCGCCTCCCATCCATGCTCGCGGGTGTGATGTGAGCGCCGAATCAGAGATGTCCTCTGTCGCATTACGCCGATCCGCTGACTTCGTCGATCCCAGCACTGGTGTCTCAGGGTGCATCCTGCCCCGCGGCTGGCCGTGGAAAGTCCGCAGGCTGGCCCACGCATAGGGCTGAAGGAACATGATATAAATGCCTGGTCCCCCAACCTTGGCCAGGACTCCAGGAGCCTTCCGCAACACGTCAAGACTGAGGAAGCTCTGAAAGCCGACGCCGTCATGTCGTACCAAGTCTTGGGCATTGCCATCGTGGCCGCCCTCTACGCCCTCGTCAGGTTCCTGAGCGCGACCGACGCGCCCAAGATCAAGGGCCTCCCCGAAATTCCTGGCGTGCCCATCTTTGGCAATCTTCTGCAGCTGGGAGTCGACCACGCGCGTGTGACGCAGAAATGGGCGCGCAAGTACGGGCCCGTCTTCCAGACTCGCCTGGGCACCAAGGTGTGTAGCCCCAGAGAGAGGCGGCGGACTGAAGTCTCATCACCGTCAAGAGCCAAGAATGAAGACTGACGGGGAGCAGCGCATCGTCTTCGTGAATTCGTACGATACCGTCAAGCACTTCTGGATAACACACCAGTCGGCCCTCATCTCGCGCCCTACTTACCACACATTCCACTCCGTCGTCTCCACCTCGCAGGGCTTCACCATCGGAACCTCCCCGTGGGATGAATCGTGTAAGCGCCGCCGCAAGGCCGCAGCCACCGCCCTCAACCGCCCAGCCACGCAGTCATACATGCCCATCCTGGATCTCGAATCCACAGTCAGCATCAGGGAGCTGCTTCAGGATTGCAAGGGCGGAACCCAGGATGTCGATCCCGGCGCCTACATGGCGCGATTCGCTCTCAACACGTCCCTCACCCTCAACTATGGCTTCCGCATCGACGGCGGCATCGACAGCGAACTGCTCAAGGAGATCACCCACGTGGAGCGCGAGATTTCCAACTTTCGCTCTACGAGCAACAATTGGCAGGACTACGTGCCGCTGCTGCGGCTCTGGGGCGCCCAGAACGCAGGGGCGCAGGAGTTCCGCGCCAGGAGAGACAAGTACCTGACAGACATGTTGACGGACCTGCAAGACCGCATTGCGAAGGGCACCGACAAACCTTGCATCACGGGCAACATCCTGAAGGATCCAGAAGCTAAGCTCAACCTCGGTGAGACCCACATCCAGAGTGTTGCTGTGCCGCAATGTGTGTTGGGCTGACTTGCTGTAGCTGAACTGAAGTCAATCTGTCTCACCATGGTGTCGGCAGGGTTGGATACGGTACCCGGAAATCTTGTCATGGGTTTGGCTTACCTCTCCACAAGACAAGGTCAAGCAGTGCAGACCAAGGCACTCAAGGCTATTGAGGAGGCGTATCCCGACGGCGACGCGTGGGAAAAGTGTCTGGTGGAGGAAAAGGTTCCCTATGTCACGGCCCTGGTCAAGGAAACCCTTCGATACTGGACCGTCATCCCCATATGCCTCCCCAGGACCAGCATCAAGGACATTCCCTACGAGAATACCGTCATTCCAGCTGGAACGACCTTCTTCATGGTAACGCTTCGCCCGCTCTCCATACGCCGTTGTCACCAGAAAACTAACTTGGCCAAAAACAGAACGCATACGCAGCCGACTACGACGAGTCACGCTTCAAGCTGCCTGATCAGTTCATCCCCGAGCGGTATCTCAATGACCAAGAAACTGGCACGCCACATTATGGCTACGGTGCGGGCTCTCGCATGTGCGCCGGCTCACATTTAGCGAATCGCGAGCTCTTCACGGCTTACATCCGCCTCATCACTGCTTTTGAGATTCTGCCAGCGCGGGATCCGGCCGATGCCCCCGTCATGGACGCAATTGAGTGCAGCGCCAATCCGACGTCGCTAACCACAGAACCAAGGCCTTTCAAAATTGGGCTGAAGCCCCGTGATGAGACGCGGCTTAGGGAATGGATCGCTGAGGCGGAGGAGCGAACAAAGGATCTGTAAGAAACTTAAAGTAGAGATTCGCGGTCCGTCTATACCATTTCTAGCCGCTATAAGAGACTGTGCTTCGGCAGCGTGTCGTTGCAAGGTCTCTAACACCGCATACTTGCATGTAAGAAGGCGAGCATGCCGTCTTGCGGGTGAGAAGATTTGCTCGATAGCTAGTAATGTTCTCTCTTTCCATAGCGTAGAAGAGGAGTTCGTCGTTCATAGCATCTGATCTGTAGTCAAGTAGGGTGTGGGCGAAGATGCCCCGCAAGCGTAGATGTTCGAGGGTAGCCGCGGTCTGGTGGCAGGAGTAAGCATCCATTGAACGGCATAGAAAACAACGATAAGAGTGATGTTGCTAGACAAATGACCACGATTGGCAGCTAGTATTGGATGCCGTCAGCCGAGCCCTGGCCACGAGAAAACAGAACGCCTCATCCACAAGGACTGGTGAACCACGTCGAAAGCCTCGTGGAGTTCGCCCTGAAGCGGTAAAAGCAGGTAAAACTCAGGACTTTGCCTATCCGAATGACTTGATTTAAAGAGAAAACCTCCCAAACCTCGCCTCAAAACGCGCCAATTCCTTCCCCAAGCCCGCGGATCTCCCAAATTCTTGCCACCAGGGCCATTGCCATCAGCCACCGGGACCGAGTTCTTTCCCATCGGAATGTCCAAGGCAACAACCTAAATTCCACTCTCATTGCTTCTCGGCAAAAATGAAACGTTGTATATGTTTCTTTCCGCTCCCAACGGCGCGAGGCAACGCGTGCCAGATCCCAGTTGACGAAGTGCAAATTTTTATGAAGAGCAAATTTTTAAGTCAAAGAAAACAAAGGCGTCCTCGAAATGTCCAAGTTACTCCGTGTCTTCATCTTCATGTTCGGATCTCTCTTCGTCGGTTGTGATCTCCTCCGAGTGCTCTGAGAAGGCTTCAATCTCATGTATAGTGTCTGAAGCGACGCTCTCGTCGCCTTCGGGATCCTCGTCATCGTCGAACAGCGCTAATGGCTGTGCTTGAGACCGCAACGGCGGAATACTGTCATCTTCACCTTGCTCTCTTTCAGTATGCCCAGCTTCCTCCACGCCACTGAAGCAGAATAGCTGCATGCCCGAAATTTCTATGTCCACAGCGTCGTCGTCGCCGAAATGATATTCGAAGGCCGTCCTGTCAACGGCGAGCTCAACTTCCGGCAAGTCCGCGATGTCGTCGTCGTCCTCGACAAGGTGCACCTCGAGATCCACCTCGGAAAGGCGCGTTGAGCCGTGAACGACGTCCACGTTATGCACGATGTTCATCCCAGCGATTTGTTCGTCAGATTCTTCGTAGATCGGCTGCTGCGTGACCGGGTTTCTCAGCTCAATGATGTCGTCAAAATCCGAGGAGTCGTCGCTGTCATTCGAGGATATCGAGCTGCCGTAGTGAGGTCCGGAGAACGAGCCGCTGTCAAAAATGTCGGTGAGGGGGGTGATCACCGTCAGATCAGACGGTGCCGCCGAAGAGGAGTTGTCTGTTTGCGAGGTGGTCAACTCAGACTCGTCATCCTCCACGACCAGCGGCTGGTCTTCTAGCTCGATGTGCTGCTCCAGATCCCAGGTAGGAAGGAGGTTGGATCCAATGACAATGTCCTGGAGTTCAAGTCCAAGCTCCCGTGCTTTCGCTAGCTTCATGTTCCCCTTCGTGACGAGGTCCCGTTGTACCAGATCGCCCAGATCCCGCGACACGTCAAAGTCAACGAGGCGGTTCTGGATAGACGTATGAAGTGATTCGACCTCGGGATCCCAATGAAGCATCGGCCAAGTCGGTAGGCAGTCCTCGCCGATGGCAATATCGGCAAGTCGAACTCCATCTGCTTCCGCTACATCGAGACGTGCGTTCGCCTCTCGATAGATGTAGTTGAATAACGGTAGTGGGATGAACGCTGTGGGAGCGGTGTTGCCCAGAAATTCGCCAAATTCTTCAAGCGCCGTCGAAGTTGCCATTCGTGCATCGCCATCTGCGCGAAGAGAGTTCAGTTCTTGAGCCCCCAGAAGGCGATGAATACGGAGACTTGCGCTCGCGAACGGTTCTCCTTGCAGTAGCCGTTTGAAACCCTTGGCGAAGAGCCCTCTGCAACGTCTCCTCGTCCGAGGAATGGTCCCCGGCAGCCTTCTCGTAGCTCATCGATGCGGTTGGTTCTTGCGATGGGATGCGAAGCCATGAGCTTCAAGTTCGGTAAGCCTGGTTGCAAATGAAGATTGCAAGAATGGCGAGTAATGAACATAGCGAATGCGTCGCAAGGAAGGCAAACGCGGCGCTGAAGGTGCCGAGTTACGATGGCGTTAGAGACGGGCGTAGAAAAGTTGGAGGACGTTGCGGCGGCGCTTCATTGTAGAGCAGCACTACCGTATTGTCAGGCCACAAGAATAGAAATAGACCGTTTTGTCCTTTAACCCGGGAAGATAGGCACGACGGGACAAGTCACCAGATCAGTTTCCATAAGCGCAGAACAATAAATAGTATTGATGGTGCCACCATGAATACAGAGCGGCTTTGGCAGCATTCTTTTCCGTAATCGTCGACATTTAGATCGTCGCTCCTTGAGATGCTAGACCTCGTGGTTTCTGTACCTCGCTGTGAGCCACGTTCTCCCTCGCCACCAGGTGCGCTGGCCCGAAGTCACCACGTGGGTTCCCACGTTGCTTTACGCCTGTAGGTGACCTTGAGAGCGGCTGTACAGCTCAGGGCGTACAGTTTGCCTTCCGAGAACAACTTGCCCGAGCCTTCAAACATCATCGCGCAACTTGGAAGAGGCGGTCATGACCTTGACGCATGCACACAAGCAAGTCGATTAATGTAACTCCATACGCCATCCTATGTATGCTCATCCACGAAGGATCACGGCCTTCGTCCGCATCGTTTCGTCCCTCAGCCGTAAACAAGCGCAGGGGGATCGGCCCTTGCGCAGCCACGCCCGGCCCATACAGAGTGAGCCTCCCTCATCTGCTCCCTCTCACTGGATGATCTCCATCTCCTCCTCGGGCTTCTTCTCCTCTCCGTCGACCTCCGGTGCATCTGCATCTGTTAGCAGGTAACTCTTAGCCAAGTCGGCTCCAGCAAAGCTCACCCTTCATCTCCTCCTCGCCCTCGGCCTCCATCCTCCTCCGCAGCGCGTAGCCCATCTTCTTCTCCAGCTTTCGCGCCTTCTTGGCGCTCAACTTCGCATTCGGTCCGCTGTTGGGCAGCAGGCCCGGCCTCGCACCGCGCGTCGAGTCGGCCTTGCTGATCTTGTTCTTGGCCTCCTGGCTGCGCTTCTGCCGCTGCGCCTTGGCCTTGGTCGCGCGCGCCGCCAGGCGGTTCTTGGACGGGCCGTTGGGGTTCTTGACGGACGGCATCTTGATTGAATGCGGTCGTGGAATTGGCGGTTGCGATTGTGAAGGAGAAAGGTCGACGGGTCTGTCGCTGGACTCGGTCAGTCGAAAATATTTCCCCCACCAAGATCTGCCCCCACATGGACCCTGCATGAAGGCGGGAGTCTCCGCCGCCACCGCAGCTGCCTTTGCTCCTCCAAGAGACATTCTACGAACAGCTGTGCTGCACAACGATACAGAGATTTATTGCTTCACAAATACGCTTTCTGTTGAGCCCTTCTCCTTGAGGCACTTCTCAAGCACGCTATGGAAGGGACAATAAAACACTTCGATCCATTTTAACCGTAACGCCAGTATAAATGCCAGAACCCCTCGCGCATTGCAAGTTGCATCGTACGATGCCGCCTCGCACTATATGCTTCGACGCCGCCACTAGTGGACTGAGGACTCGTTGTTCTTGCCGAGCGTGCTCGGCGTGTCAAGGGGCGAGCGGTCAATGCTCCGCCGCAGCATCCGCCGGCTCTCGTCGCCCTCGTCATCACTCATCAGGCCGTCCAGCTCAAACTCCTCGGCATCACGTAGCTGGCCCTCCTCGACAGCATGGCCATTCGTGCGGGCGTGCCTGTTGGCCAGGTCTTTCAGGTCGATGGCGGGGTTCGCCAGGCGATCGTAGAGGTGGATAAGCATGTTGGAGAACAGGAAAACGAGGAAGGCGAGAGAGAACAAGATGAGGATGTACGAGACGGCGTCCATGGCCGAGTTATGCACGAGGGCCATCTGCTCCTCGGTGGCTCCCATGAACAGGAAGCCCGCAGCGTATAGAAGCTGGACCATGTCAGCAACTTGTCAGGCGGTCGTCGCGGGCGTACTTACAAAGACGGGAACGAACTGGAAGCTGTTCCAGGAGCGGCCGTCGTCCGAGGTGGATTGCTTGTCCTTCAGGACAAAGGCGATTTCGATGACGCGCGTCAGGCCCGCGGCCATCAGCGTCTTGCCGAAGGTGCTATGCACCATGGCGCTGACCATGAGCTCCTGGGGGTGGGCTGACATGGCCCATCCGGTCACGAAGATGACGAAACCAGGGATGAAGTTGCGCTTCGGGTTCCCATCGCGATCCCTGCTGAGCCACATGCCAGCCAGGCCGGCACACCACCAGACTATGCCCATGGTGGTGTGTTGCCAGTCATTCTTGACCCAAGCCGTGCCCCAGCGGTGCTCTGTGAAGGTGTTGACGCAACCCCAGGCGGCGATGACGGCGCTGTCGAAGAATTCCTGAGACCGCCCGCTGCGTCGCATCCAGACCTGGCCGACGACGAGGATGATGGTCAGGAGCACGCCGTAGGCGATGAAAGCGCCGCCCATAATGAAGTGCGCCGCACACTGGCCGACGTGCTCGCCCTGGCAGAAGCCGAGGGTGGTGATGCCACCAAAGATCATCTGGGTCCACGCAAGGACAGGCATGGACTTTCCAATTATGGAGTGGAATGGCCGGATGAGCTTCCTGATCCTGCCGTTGACGCCCTTTTCCCAGTGGCCCTTAAGGTAGAGACCCAGGACGACCTGGCCGATGAGGAGCAGCTGAAGGATGTTGGCGAAGCCCGAATGGATGTTGCCGCTGACGAACTCGCGACCGCCGTGGGCGTGGCCGAGGAAGAAGCCGAGGAGGGCAAGCAAGGAGCCGACTATTTGCGTGGGAACATGCCATCGAGACTTGGTCATCTGCACAACAGTTAGCTGCGTCCTGGCAAGCATACTCGTAGGGCTTGGATCTTACCCCGAAGACCATGCCGATGGGGAAGATGACGCCGTAGGCGAGCATCTGGATGAAGATGTGAATCCATAGTATCGTGTCCTGCGTCTGGCGTCAGCACTCGGCGTCACAGCATGGCCAACACGGCACATCACGCACAATGGGGTCCTTGGACACGGTGTCTCCGTCGACGATCTTGCTGACGCCGCCCTCGTGGTGGTCGTGAGCCGTCGCCATCTCTGCAAGCGCCGCGATGCAGAGAAGGGAAAGGGGCGCCGCCCCGGGCGATCGACTGGCGGCCATGGCAGTTTCAAACGTCGGCCGATGCGGTGACTCGGGTCGCGGGCGTGGCGCGGGCCTCCTGTAACAGAGTTCGAGGGTGCTCGGACGGGGGGGGCGCAACGCGGGCAGCTGTGCGTTTGCAGACGTCTCTCAACGCGGCGCAGGACAACTGAATGTCTGCACGGGCTCGTTGTCGCGTTCAAAGGGAAACGAGGCCGGCTGGCGATGGATGTCGGAATGAGGGGACGAGCAGAGAGGCTTACGCAGATGCTCGGCTGGGAAAAGGGAGGCGCTCGAGGGCCTCTGGCGGAGGCTCCGGCATGGCGGGCCAACAGAGGCGATGATTGCGCGAGTTGTGATTGGACCCGGCGGGTGCTCCTTTCGGTGGGGCCTGGCCTAGCATTGTGGCTTCCAGTCCAGGTTCTATCCGAGAGCTGCATCCATGCGAGACGAGACGTGTAATTAATTTCAATGCAGCCAGCGTCCGTTTGCATCTCCTGGCCCCTCGGCAACAATCACGGCTATGCACGCCCGCCGACACCAAAAAAAGATGCCAGCTCGTCGGTGCAAGTACTCATAGGTTGGCGTGATTATCATGAATATCGTCGAGCGGCATGGGCCTGTCCCCGATCCCTGGGCTGTCCGCGCTCCTGTTTGTTCGTGTGGATCGACGAGCTTTGGGAGTAGGTAGGTACGAAGTAGCTGTAGCTGTCCCCGTCCAGAGGGTGGTTCAGCCAGCTCGTTAACTACCTTGGGATATCTGCGTCCCAGCTCTCTTCTCCTTTTTCCTCCCCGTCGTACGAGGCTGCAAAGAGCCAAGAAAACAACTGCCCAGGCCGGTCGGCACCTTGGCACGCTTGGTGCCATGCAGCTAATTCCTATGAACTCGCTTGACTTTCAACACGCCATCAGCGCCGTTCAGGCCCATACATCCATGAGTTTGCATCAAACACCGGCCTAGCATCTCACGGTATACGAAGAACCAACGGCATATATGGCGAACCAATAGCGTAGGCGAAATCAAAGCTTCCACAACAAATGACTATCACACATGAACGACCGCGGCATACGCGACCATGCATGGCGACTTGCTGTCCCTCCCTTCCGTGCTGACCTCGCTGCAGCTTCGCCGCCTCACCGCGCACGCAATTCAACCCTCCTTCCCCATGCAGACGGAGCAAGTTCATCGCTCACAGAGTCAACCAGGTGAGGCGGGGTAATTACGAAGTGCCTTATATCCCTGACGACCTGTCGCGGCAACTGGGCAGGGCAATCGATGCAATGCACCCTGTGCCTCAATCCTCCGTCCTGCAATGCAGCTGCGAGTGCATCAATGTAGCTGCGAGTGCATCTTTCTTGCAGATCATCCTGTACCTGTGATTCTAGCAGCTTGTCAAGTCGATCTTGGGCCCGGCCATGTGTCCCTACTCGTAGCGCCCGCGAGACAGATGAAGTGACCTCCATCCCGTCTCCACTCAGCGCTGATGAGCGTCCCAGACAGATCCTTAGGACGCAAGAGACGGACAGAGCGTGATTGCATCATCGTTCGATGAAAATGAGCCAGAAGTTCGCTCATCTTCGCGAGGTTGGAGTTTCAAACCTCCTCGCAGCCATTGGGCCTCTGGCGACACTATGCAAGCCTGGCTACATCAACGATGGCATCACTCACCGAGATCACATTTTCCAGGGTTGTCGCGACCTGACGTATGGAATTGTTCTTCTTTCTCTGCGGTTTCCCCAAAATGCACGCGTTGACAAGCCCACCCGAGGCCGCTGGCGAGCTTGACGGCACCAAATGGTCTCCGGCCTTGCGGCTAAGGGCTGGCTGTATGCAGCTTTGGCCGCACGGATAATTCGCGATTAAGTGTTGCGAGTCGGGGAGGATTCGCCTGCGGAGCGGTACAGCAAGAGCATGCGTAACAGTTGCATCGTCTTTCGTGATTCAGTCTGTGTCGCCTTCGCGGCCGAGCTGTTCAACAGCATCAACGGTAGCAAACAGCTCGTCATCCCTATGTCGACCGTCTATTTGCGATGGGCAGCTTGTTATTCACATATTATCACATTCGCATATGTATCGGTAACTCTTTTACGTTGACCTCTGTCGACCTCATCTGGCGCCCCCCCAGCCAACTCTTTCCTGTCACATTCTTGTCCAGCAACCATGGCATCTATCGGACACTCACCGGACTGCGACCCCATCACCGGGGTATGCCACAGCCCTCCTCCTAACGAAGAGCCGGGATCGCTTGGAGCCGACGGCACGACGCTCATCGCGCTCTCCATCGCATGCGGCGTGCTGTTCGTTCTCTTTGGAGTCTTCGCAATCAGCATGTGCTACTGGCGCATGAAATACCTTAAGCTCAAGCGACAGTCGGATGGTGCGGCAGACGGTGTCACCGATGTCGAACCCAGCCAGGAAGGAAATGTGAAGACGAAGCCCAGCGATGAGGTCGATGGGGCCATGGCCTCTGGCGCGCTGTAGGCAGGCCTCGTGTCGAGTTGGGAGACATTCCGTACGCAAGACCAGCGAGGTTTCATCCGTTGCACCTCACATCGGGTTCTCTTGTTCTCTTGTTGAAGAGCCGAGGCGCCTTGGTATTCGACTGTAAGAAAGAAAAAGGATCTTCTGCTTCTTCTCATCATCCACAAATTTTTGTGCGTGGGGATTGCCCTAGCTTGGAACTGTTCCTCGACAGGATCTCTACCAACGCCCGAGGAAGTTTGCCAGCTTGTCATATCTCGCAGCTGTCGTAGAGCTCAAGTATAAGGTTCTCCGTAAACATCTCTCAGAGCCAGTGACGTCCTAGTTAAGATCACGGCAGAGCTACCCCTTGCGCAAGAGCTCCGTCGTGCCGCCCCCAAATCTCTCAACGCTGATGACCGATGCCGCGACGTTATCGCCGAAAAACTCGTGTTCGGTTTCCAATTTTGCACATAATTTTGAGTATTCAGACACCATTTCTCCATAAATGCAGCATAGCGGCTGGTAAGCATATCATCTCTCCGCTTGTTCTTTAACACCTAACGCCGTGCCCCGTCCATCACAAACGCGCTGCCCCTACGTCACGCGCGTCACTGTCCCTGTCCTGGCCCAATCTTCTCGCCCTCTTTTTCCAGAAACTCGCGGGCGTTCTGCCATAGTTCCGCTTCCATATCTCGCTCCACGCCGGTACCCCGGCTGTTCAGCCACCCGACATCGAGCCCACCGACCGTGCCCACCCCGTTCGGCTTCAGTGACGCCTTGGCCCCGCCGTTGGTGTTCTGACGCGGCGCGTTGGACAGGTTCACGATGCCTGCCTCCTCCAGCGCCAGGACTTGGCGCTTCATCCTCACGTCGATGCTGTGCAGCGTCGTGAGGAAAGAGTCCGTTGCGGAACGGAAGGCGTCCTTTTGCGCCGGCGGGTCAAGTGCCAGACTTCCAGGTGCGGTTTCTGAAGGATGATCCGCACCGGAAGATATTGCAGGTGTGGTGAGGGCACTAAGGGCGGTAGCGGCGCAACTCATGAGCTGGACAATGGACTTGTCGATGGCGTTGAGTTGGTGGATGTTTTCTTCGACGGTGAAAGGTTGGCCTTGGGCGTTCTCCTGGGTGTCGTCCTGGTCCATTACGACATCTTCTGGTGTGGCCATATTATACGGAGGTCCTTTGGCAGGAGCGCATATATCTTGTCTCGGAGCAGGTGTGTCGTGAGCCACCGATGAAGCTGATTGCGATGAGCTGGGTCCGATGCTCAATGGCGAATCCAATTGGATGCTGCCCCTTGAGATGAATTGTACCTATCACCAGCGCGCAAATCACCCGTATCCGTCAATCAGTGATTTCTTTTGCTCCAGCGTATCGTTTCAAGTGTCGGGGTAGAATACGTCGTGTGGTAGTTGGAGCAGTTTCTGGACACTTAAGTTCATTAGCAAGCTAGGGGAGTCGAAGCTACCTAAATAGCTGGCTATACAATTACAGCCTGTTAATGCACAGCCGCGCAGATCGCCCACATCTTCCACATCCACATTCGCTCAATATAATGACAAAGTGTATGGGATAGAGTCAGTTGCACACAAGCTCAATTGAACTTGTCAGAGAGTTACATTTTCGCCGGAAAACAGTGACGGCGGTGGTGCAGAGCGGGCTTGCACTCCTGCCCGCTTAATTCTCGGCTATTCCTGAGGCTCTCGAGTCGGCAAGTGGACGCCAGCCACTCTGTCGCGACACCAGCCGTCTTCATCTCAAACTCGACGCCTCGACTCATCATAACTTATCGTGCAGCGTCGCGCCGACTACTCTTGCTGTGGAATCCGCCTCATTCACGTCATACGGCGAGCTCATCTTCAAGAGCCGGCATAGATCCGCCATCGGATAGCCCAACGCCCACCTGAGTGCCTGTACGGAAGGCCATCCGCACCAGGGGCCTAGGCTGCAGCAACCGCAAGCGTCTGCACAAGGCCGTTGGTGGGAGCAGGCCTTCGCGTCAGAACGGCTCCGAGACATCAGCATCCTTACGAGAACGCGGCCGTAGAGCCGACGCATCTTCTTCGAACATGTCTGGCCAACCTCCAGCCCAAGGGGCTGCTCCTGCGTCCAACTACGCAGCCCAGCCCGCGACTTCGCCAGCCGGCCCTGCACCGGCTGCGAGCACTGCCGCTGCGTCATCCGGCGGCGCCATGTCGAATCAGAACTTGAATCAGATTGTAGGTCACTCCAAGTTCGTTCTTTCTTCTTGCTGCCCTCCTCGGGCGCATGGTCTGCGGCGTCGCAGGCCGCCTTCACGTGAGGCAAGCTGGACACACGGTCGGGGAACATTGCGCCTAGGTGCAAACCTTGATACACATCCACCGCCTTTGTTTGTCAATATCCTCAATCCCGACTAGCCGCTCGCGTGTCTTCTCGCTGTATCCTGACACTCCCCCGCACTCACGCACTTCACCACGAGCGCGTTTGCAGAATCTTGACCATCTGCGCTCGAGGACGTTGAAGATGTCGGCTCAGAAGCACAAGCGTGCGGCCCCAGCACTCTCTCGCACCCATCACCAAGGCCATCGTGGAATAGTATCCCTTGCCCTATGCTGCCCTCGCTGCCTTACTGGTCCCTCGGGACCACATATGCCACTATTGAAGCTGACTTTCTGTCCCGCAGGTTACGGATTATCTCCTCAAACGAGGATTCAACCGCACGGAAGAGGTATTCCGCGCAGAGTCGAAGCATTTGGGTCCAGATGGCAAGCCTATCCAGCAGCTGGCCAACATGGGCCCGAAGAAGTACCAAAAAGCTTTCAAGCTCTTGAAGGACTGGGTTGATAATAACCTCGACCTATACAAGGCAAGATCTACTCTCATGGGACAGCAGAATTTAACACCCGCTGACTCTCCGACCTTAGTTTGAACTGTCGAAGCTCCTCTGGCCTATGTTCGTCTACTCCTTCTTGGAGTTGGTAGGCAATGGGTACGCCGAAGACTCCAAATTATTTCTCAAGGACCTTGGGCACCACTTTTTGCCGGTGCACGCGGATGACATCAAGACCTTTTCAACCATCACGCTGCCCCAGCATGTCGCCGACAACTCCATGGCCAAGCTCTACAAGGACAACAAATACCGTATCCCGCTGAATCAACACGCAACCGGCGATTTGTTCAACTTCCTTGAGCGAGAGTCGGAGCAGGGCGGCTCGGTCATTCGACAGATCCTCGTTACGTACTGCCAGATTGACTCCACCGCGCGCGGGCCCATCACGCCCTTCAGTTTTGAGGCTGTCTTCCGAAGATCCAAAAATGCCGACATCGAAGAGGTTGACGCCAGAGAGGGCATCCCGGGCGTCAACATCGGCCTTTCCAACAGGGACGTTCTCGATCCCGCGGCGCCCCTGAAACTCGGGCCGATGCCTATGGAGCCTGACCTGCGCGACGACGTTCGAGCGGAACTCGAGGACGAGGAGCGGCGAAACCCCCCAGCCGAGGGCACCACAAGCCTCGTCGAGGAATTTGACCAGAAAATTA
This sequence comes from Tolypocladium tropicale, assembly GCA_024340005.1. Classification (NCBI taxonomy): domain Eukaryota; kingdom Fungi; phylum Ascomycota; class Sordariomycetes; order Hypocreales; family Ophiocordycipitaceae; genus Tolypocladium; species Tolypocladium tropicale. The sequence goes on along the minus strand of JALHBU010000201.1, from coordinate 61,204 downwards.
AGAGAGAAGAGAGCGCGGACGCGCCAAGTCGAGCGGAACTTCCGTTGCCGCCGTCTCGACCACGGGACATCATGCTTGAGATGCAAAAGGTGCGCGAAAATCGAGATCGCTTCAAGATTGACGGCAGAACCGGTGGTGTCGGTTCGGCTGTCAGCGCGTGCATGTTCACCTTTCACAACACCCTCGGGTGGTAAGTCTCGCGCGCCCGGAAAGAGTCGACTTGGATGCCACTAACAGTCATCCCAGCGTGAACTGCATGGACTTTTCCGATGACGGTAAGCTCGTCGCTGTCGGAACGAGTGAGTCGTACATCCGCGTTTGGTCCCTCGATGGCACGGAGCTCCCCAGCATGAACAGCCACGAGAAGGACGCGAAATTCAACAGCCGAAAGCTGATTGGGCATGCCGGACCCGTCTTCGATGTTTCGTTTTCGGAATCTGCTTCCGGTCCTCCCCAGAAGCTGTTTGGAGACGAGGGCCGACACAACTTGCCCATGGATGGCCGGCCAAAGCTACTGCTGTCGTGCGGCGCCGACGGCCATATACGCCTGTGGTCCTTGGAGTCGTGGACATGTTTGTGCCTTTACAAATCGCATGACGGCCCTGTGTACCGCGCGACGTGGGGTCCGCACGGCCACTACTTCTTGAGCGGCGGGTACGACAAGATGGTACGGGTTTGGATGCAAGATCATGCGTCACCCCAGCGCCTGTTGGTGGGACACGACACGGCCATATCGGCCATCACCTGGCACCCTAACGGCATGTATGTCTTTTCAGCGTCTGACGAGACAGACAAGTCGATCCGAATGTGGTCTGTCGTGACGGGTCAGTGCGTACGGGTCTTTTCGGGCCACGCCGACTACATCAGCGCCCTCGAATGCTCCCCGAACGGCGCAATCCTAGCGAGCGCCGACTGCGCGGGTAACATCTTCTTCTGGGACATCAACAAGGGGACGCGCATAAAGCGCTCGCGCGGTCATGGGCGAGGTGGAATCTGGTCCCTCAGCTTCAGCGTCGAGTCCACGATACTGGCGTCCGGTGGTCAGGACGGAACTGTCAGGCTGTGGGACGTCCAGTCCCCGGCCGATGCCCACAAAGCAGCCCAGCACGTCGGCCTTGACGCCGCCGCTGCCGGAACGGATGGAGCGAACGCGGCCGGCACGACCGCCGGCGCGTCACAGCTGAATCCGGGCACCACGGGACAGTCGTCGGCGACAGCGACGGGCAGCGGCATCCACAAGAAGAAGGGCAAGGAGGTCATGGTCACACCCGACCAGATCAGCGCATTCCCAACGAAGAAGACGCCGGTCATGAAAGTTGGGTTTACTAGGATGAACCTCGTGATCGCGGGAGGATGCTACGACCCCGAGCGCTAGGGGCGTGACAAGGGCGAGGATCTCAACAAGGGCGAGAAACGTGACGAGAGCTAGGAGCGTGATGAGGACGATGAGTCTGACGAAGGCGGGGAAAGTGACGAGAGCGAGGAGGGTGACGAGAGCGAGTAGCTGGACTAATTGGCGCGTACCGAGGCGTGGGAGTTCCTCCTCCAACCGCAGGAAGGGAGTAATGCGGCTAAGCCGTCTCGAAAGCTGCGTCAGGGAAGCGAAGGCACATCCAAGAAGCGAAAATAAGGTCAACTGTCTGGCGGGGCGCAATGGCGGCTTGGTGGTTGTCACGGCGTTTTGGTTGGTGGTACCGCTGCGCACATGTTTAGGCGCAGCGTTTTGGTTACGCTATAGACAGGAACAGAAGTATCGGGGTAGCGGAAAGCAGCCGGGCCTCATCACCGGCTCTTGTTTGTGTCCAATTGCAGATTCGCATGCTCGATGATGCTGTGATTTCGTGCTTGTGCTGCGGAGTGCCTGCCTGATGTTGGATGTGTGAGGTGCCTACCGGCGGCCGTGGCAAGTGGGTCCTGCCTCGCCTTACGCAATGGAGTCCGCCGCAGCAGCCGGCTACCTACCCACTGACGTTGCCCTGCTGCTAGCTGTTGTCAACGACGACCTCCGAGTACGAGCATTCCCCATCCCTCAACCTCATCGTCAACCTCACCCAGCACTCGACGCCGTCCTTTGCACGGCACAACAGCGCAGCCATGGACGTCGAGGAGTCGCCCTGGGCCGACTCCGGCAACAGCTCCCAGCAGCCGTCCCAGAACGACCGCCCCGGCTCGGAGCCGTCGACTTCACAGCCATCTACCTCGACGGCACCTCGCCCCGCCCGCGGCCCCCGTCGCCTCGTCGCCCAGCCTACGCGCCTTGAAGCTGTCGAGGATCCCCTCGGTCCCCTCAGCGGCGGCGGCGGCGGCGAGAATGACTTGTCTGCGCGGGAGGCTGCCCCGCCTGCGCCCCCTCAGAAGGAGCAGATGGTGATCCGAACGACGATGCCGCAGCAGCAGCAGCCTGCGCGGCGATCGGCAGACCCTCATCACGTCGACGACGATGAGTATGAGGGCCCCAGGGGTCCGAGGGCGCCGCCGCCGGTGGATGCGGCGCGGCCCAGCAGCATCAAGAGCAACACGCAGCCGAGCGTCAGCGTCGAGCAAGCCTCCAAGCCCACTTTCCACATCACCGTTGGGGACCCAGTCAAGATCGGGGACCTGACGAGCTCGCACATTGTCTACTCTGTGCGGACAAAGGTTCGTGCTTTACCATGACCGGCCATCATTCCTGCCGCTGAATGCTAATTCCGCGCAGACGTCGTCCAGGGCGTACAAGCTTCCCGAGTTCGAGGTGAAGCGACGATACCGCGACTTCCTCTGGCTCTACACGACTCTCCATGGAAACAATCCTGGATACGTTGTCCCTCCGCCGCCAGAGAAGCAGGCTGTGGGCCGGTTCGACAGTAACTTTGTCGAGGCCCGCCGAGCCGCCCTCGAGAAGATGCTCAACAAGATCGCGGCGCATCCGACGCTGCAGCATGACGCGGACCTGAAGCTCTTTCTCGAGAGCGAGGCGTTCAATGTCGATGTTAAGCACAAGGAACGAAGGGATCCACTTCCTGCCGAGAGCAAGGGTGTGCTGGGGTCGCTGGGCATCAATGTGGGAGGCGGCAATAAGTTTGTGGAGCAGGATGACTGGTTCCACGATCGCAAGATATACCTCGACGCTCTGGAGAACCAGCTGCGCGGGCTGCTCAAGGCCATGGAGACCATGGTCGGCCAGCGAAAGATGATGGCCGACGCCGCGGCGGACTTTTCGGCTTCCCTTCACGCCCTCTCCACGGTCGAGCTCTCCCCCTCGCTCTCTGGTCCCCTCGACGCCCTTTCCGACCTGCAGCTTACCATCCGCGACGTATACGAGCGCCAAGCCCAACAAGACGTCTTGACCTTTGGCATCATCATCGAAGAGTACATCCGTCTGATTGGGTCTGTCAAGCAAGCCTTCACCCAGCGCCAGAAGGGCTTCTACGCCTGGCACTCGGCCGAATCGGAGTTGCAGAAGAAGAAGGCCACGCAAGACAAGCTTCTCCGACAAGGAAAGAGCCAGCAGGACCGGTTGAATCAGATGAACGCCGAGGTCGGCGAGGCGGAGCGCAAGGTGCACCAGGCGAGACTGCTCTTCGAAGACATGGGCCGGTCGATGAGGGCCGAGCTTGATCGGTTCGAGAAAGAAAAGGTGGAGGACTTCAAGAGCGGAGTGGAGACGTTCCTGGAGAGCGCCATCGAGGCACAGAAGGAGGTAAGCTGTCTGCCCGCTGCGACGCCTCTCTTGTATATGGATAATACTGACGTCTATCAGCTCATCGAAAAGTGGGAGACATTCCTGATGCAACTGGACGCCGAAGATGACGAATCGGCCTTTTACCGGCCGCCGGTCTACCAGCAGCAGGCCAAGCCGCCCGGCAATACGGCCATTGATCGCGCCAGGGCGAACATGGACGACTCGGACTAAGGCCACGCTTTGTTCGAGTGATTGGAGGCCTGGGGGCTGGTGCTTTTGTCACAATTGCAGGGTGCGTTGGGCCTCGGGTGTTGCTGTGATCCAGAGACGTGTCTTTTTATATCATACAAGCCGCGGTGGGCTCTATTGCTGTACATATTGAACATGCTTCTCGCCATTCACGTTTCCCAAGCGGCACATCTAGTCGCTTCGTACACGCCCTCACCAAGATGCCTCGCGATCGGCCTTCTTATTTCCTCCTCGTAGGCGCCTTCTTGGGCCCCGAATCCTTCATCGTGCTCACATCCTTGGGCGCGTACCCGGTGATCAAGTCGGCGAAGCCATCATCTTGCGCGGCCTTGTCCTGCGCGGCCTCCGCAGCGCCCTCCTCAGCCTCAGCGCTAGCATCGAAGCCGCGGCCGAAGCGCTCACGGAAGGCGGCGAGCTTTCCGGCCTCATCGAGCTCAACATTGCGGAGCGACTTTTCGCTCGGCTGCCACAGAAGCGTGTTGCGGGTATCCTTGGCGGCACGGTAGAGGGGCGCGGGTGAGGTGGTGCGCAGGGTATATGTCGAGCCGTCGGAGAGTTGGACGAGCTGGGTAAAGGTGTACGGGCGGCGGGGGCGAGGGATGAAGGTCGCGTGGCGGACCTGCTGGCTGGATAGCCGTGGCGAGGCTCGTGATGTTGTGGTCGAGGAGGTGAGGAGTGTGGTTCGGCAGGGCGCGAAGGCCAGGGGGTTGGAGGGGAGTCTCCCCATGGTTTGCTACTGCGCGTTCGCAGAAGTTGTCGTCTCGATGCGATTGATGCCGGGGACTTTGGGGGGGTGACCTCTGTGAATGCGTCTCGTGTCGTCCTATCCCTTAGCTCGAAGTGAAGGGCGACGAGGGTCGCAAAATTTCCGGGCCGGCCCCCGGCGCCACAAGGCCAATGGCCGATCGAGCTTATCGATAAGCATTTTCAACGCCCCCAGTCTCCCGCCGCGCCGCAGCGTCTCCGAGGTGCGACAACCACCCGCCGACGCCTCGCCGCATCACAATTCGGACGTGACCCGGGTGTTGCGCGCAGAAAATGTTCTGGACGCCTCAATGACTCACTGCAGGCTGATGCGCAAGGCGTCGCTTGGGGCGCCTCTGCGCGAGGGCGTTGCCAGAGGGAAGCCGATGCGAAACGTCATGGTTGCGCCGCAGAGGGCATCGAGCTGGATAAGCGGCGCGAGGCGATTTCACGATGGCATCTCGGGGCTTTTGGGGCCTGGAACCTTGCCAAACGGGAAGCAAACGTTACCATGCTGGTCGACATCATCACAAATGCGCGCGAACGCCTCGTATTCCTCACACCTACAACGTGAGTGCCTCGGCCCCGGGATGCTTTCGCTTCGAGCTAATGGCCGTGCAGGACCTCCAACACAGCGCTTTCAAAGCTCCTCCGCCGCTGCGTCTCCCCATCAACCTCCTCCCGTACCGCCTACCGCCGACCCCGACGCCGAAACGTGCCTCTCCGAGCAGCTCCGTGCCGTGATGCGACTGCTCGCGAACCCCGTTGTCGTGTGCACGTCGACGCACAAGGGTGTCCCCCGCGCCATGACCATGTCCTCGTTCACGTCTCTCTCGCTCACCCCGACGCCGCTCGTCTCGTTCAACGTGGCGACGCCCAGTCGCACGCTCGACGCCATCGTCTCCAGTGGGGAGTTCAACGTCCATATCCTGGCGGGAGACGCCTCGGGCGCGGCGGTCGCGGACCACTTCACGCGGGGCAATGTGGAAGGTGTCTTTGCGGGCTTGGCGACGCTGAACCAAGGCGACGGCAAGCCGCCTGTTCTGGGCGGCGAGGGCGTGCTGCGAGTGTTACGGTGCAAGCTCTTCAGGGATGCTCCGGAGGGAGGGTTGATGAGGGTGAGGGACCACGTCATCGTCGTGGGCGAGGTGGTTGAGATGATATCCGGGACAAAGAGGGGACAGTTCGGGCTGGCGTATGCGGATCGAAGGTACAGGCAAATTGGCGAGGTGATAGCCAAGGACTGAGCGTTGATTTATGGTGAGGATACGGCGCGGTGCATTGCTTTAACATGACATAGACTTCCTGGTTGGTTTAGACTGTACACTACCGAGATCCAGCAACAAAGCCTGCGCCTGTTGTCATACATGTAAGCTTCAAGTTTTCCAATTGCTGGTAGCCCTGGCTAGGTGGGTGTTTCTGTCGTTTTCAGGCGCGACATGGTCATCGAGCAATTGGCGAAGGAGTTCAGGGCATGACTGTAGCTGTTGCGCGCACCTGTGACCTGCAGTATCAAGACGTAGGCGCTGGCCATGCAGACGAAACGGCGCAGTGCGTCACCGACCTCTTCGTACCTCTACACATGATGCCATCAACTCGAGGGCAGCTTGAAGGAACTCGGGCACTCCAAGCCTGGGTGAAGCAGTCTATATGTGCCCGCGCTGGCGGTGGTGCCGATAAGATAAGCGCCCACTGCAGCATGTAAGTGCTGGACCCCTGACACATGCCCGCCGTACAGGCGGGGAAACACCGGGGACCCTCTGGACCCTCAGCCTCGCCACGACTGCTTCGACGCATTGCCGCTGAGCACGTCTCGCAATGGCCGTCTTTGACGCAGACTCGACATGTCCGAGACACTCGTCTCCTCGAGAAGGATCTCGGAATCACATAGAACCAAACAGCCCCGCAAAGGATGCAGTGCAACGCCGGGCGGGACGCTTTTCGTTGTAGGCGGGCTGGCGGCGGGCTCTAGAAGGCTCCATACCTGGTAGGCACGGCCTCCAGCGCCCGCAGTCAGCCAATCAGCGCCCGCGCAGCTGGTTGCTGTGGAAAGGCACCAGCCATAGAATCTCATGGAATCTCGACTGCGACGAGAGCAGGCCAGGCACAAGCAGCCAGAGCGACCCTTTTTAGGTTCACCACTTTTCCTCCCCTCCTACTTTTTGATCTTTTCCTTCTCTCCATCTCTCCCGCCTCACATTCCATTCCCCTCCTCAAAAAGACTCCCCGAGACACTTGATCTCTCTGGAGCTTGTTCCTTTCCCAATCATCACCGCAGCGTCTATAGGTAAGCCTCTTTCCTCTATCCCCCGCCTTCCACCGCCCGGCAGCCTTGGTCAGCCTTGCTGGCGAGCTTGCTTCGCCGGAGAGCATTCGCCTGGCCAAGTCTGCTTGACCTCAACGGCCGCTTGCACCACATCTATCGCCCTAGAGCAGCGTCACTGACTCGACACTGCAGATTCACAACCTTGATACCCGTCACAATGGCCGAGACTTTCGAGTTCCAGGCTGAGATCTCTCAGCTCCTCTCCCTCATCATCAACACCGTCTACTCCAACAAGGAGATCTTCCTGCGAGAGCTCGTCTCCAACGCCTCCGATGCCCTGGACAAGATCCGCTACAAGGCGCTCTCGGACCCCAGCCAGCTTGACTCTGGCAAGGACCTGCGCATCGACATCATCCCCAACAAGGAGGCCAAGACCCTGACCATCCGCGACACCGGTATTGGCATGACCAAGGCCGACCTGGTCAACAACCTGGGTACCATTGCCCGCTCCGGCACCAAGCAGTTCATGGAGGCCCTGACCGCTGGCGCCGATGTTTCCATGATTGGCCAGTTCGGTGTCGGTTTCTACTCCGCCTACCTGGTTGCCGACCGCGTCAGCGTCGTCTCCAAGCACAACGACGACGAGCAGTACATCTGGGAGTCCAGCGCCGGCGGCACCTTCAGCATCGCCGCTGACACCGAGGGTGAGCAGCTCGGCCGCGGCACTGCCATCGTCCTGCACCTCAAGGACGAGCAGGCCGAGTACCTGAACGAGAGCAAGATCAAGGAGGTCATCAAGAAGCACTCTGAGTTCATCTCCTACCCCATCTACCTCCACGTCACGAAGGAGACCGAGACCGAGGTCCCCGATGAGGATGCCGAGGTCGAGGAGGTGAAGGAGGAGGAGGGTGACGACAAGAAGCCCCGCATCGAGGAGGTCGATGACGAGGATGAGGAGAAGGAGAAGGAGAAGAAGAAGAAGACCAAGAAGGTCAAGGAGACCAAGATCGAGGAGGAGGAGCTCAACAAGCAGAAGCCCATCTGGACTCGCAACCCCCAGGACATCACCCAGGAGGAGTACGCCTCCTTCTACAAGTCGCTGTCTAACGACTGGGAGGACCACCTGGCCGTCAAGCACTTCTCCGTCGAGGGTCAGCTCGAGTTCCGTGCCATCCTCTTCGTCCCCAAGCGCGCTCCCTTCGATCTCTTCGAGACCAAGAAGACCAAGAACAACATCAAGCTCTACGTCCGCCGCGTCTTCATCACCGACGATGCCACCGACCTCATCCCCGAGTGGCTCAGCTTCGTCAAGGGTGTTGTCGACTCCGAGGACCTTCCCCTCAACCTGTCTCGTGAGACTCTCCAGCAGAACAAGATCATGAAGGTCATCAAGAAGAACATCGTCAAGAAGGCTCTCGAGCTCTTCCAGGAGATCGCCGAGGACAAGGAGCAGTTCGATAAGTTCTACAGCGCCTTCTCCAAGAACCTCAAGCTCGGCATCCACGAGGACTCGCAGAACCGCCAGATCCTGGCTAAGCTCCTGCGCTTCAACTCGACCAAGTCTGGCGATGAGCAGACCTCGCTGTCCGACTACGTCACCCGCATGCCCGAGCACCAGAAGAACATGTACTACATCACTGGCGAGTCCATCAAGGCCGTTTCCAAGTCTCCCTTCCTCGACACCCTCCGCGAGAAGGGCTTCGAGGTCCTGTTCCTCGTCGACCCCATTGACGAGTACGCCATGACTCAGCTCAAGGAGTTCGAGGACAAGAAGCTGGTGGACATCACCAAGGACTTCGAGCTCGAGGAGACCGACGAGGAGAAGAAGGCCCGCGAGGAGCAGGAGAAGGAGTACGAGAGCCTGGCTAAGAGCCTGAAGAACGTTCTCGGCGAGAAGGTCGAGAAGGTCGTCGTCAGCCACAAGCTCGGCCTCTCCCCCTGCGCCATCCGAACTGGCCAGTTCGGCTGGTCCGCCAACATGGAGCGCATCATGAAGGCCCAGGCCCTGCGTGACACCTCCATGTCCAGCTACATGTCTTCCAAGAAGACCTTTGAGATCTCTCCCAAGTCTCCCATCATCCAGGAGCTCAAGAAGAAGGTCGAGGCCGACGGCGAGAACGACCGCACCGTCAAGTCCATCGTTCAGCTGCTCTTCGAGACGTCTCTGCTCGTCTCCGGCTTCACCATTGACGAGCCCGCCGGCTTCGCCGAGCGCATCCACAAGCTCGTCCAGCTCGGCCTCAACATTGAGGAGGACGACTCCGAGCCCGTCGAGGCCGCTGCCGCCACCGACGCCCCCGCTGCTGCCACTGGCGACAGCTCCATGGAGGAGGTCGACTAAACGGCCTGGCCCTGGTATGAAATCGGGACATGAGACGCAAAAGTTTCACGGAGTTGAATGGTTATTAGAGCAATTGGTCTGGACTTTTTATTTATTCCTGGTCTTGTGGTTTCGTCGTCTTTTTCGCGCTTCGCTTACGATAATTCCCTGGCGTCTTGTCCTAAGAGGAAAGGACGGGATGTACTCTAGTTAGCTCTATGATGATGAAGCAAACGAAGTAGATGCGAATGGAAGAACGTAAACTTAATGAAGCCTGTCCATGACGTGATATGAGGGTGAGAGAAATTACTGCATGGAACTCTGGCAAAGTGAATATTCGTACTCCGACGGCAATGTGCCGCCACCACAAGATGACAATAAAATCGTAGCTTCTAATAGTAGTTTACATTGATTCCTGCAACTTACATCTTTTCTTGTAGGATGAGCATTGTTCCGTGAAGTTAATACCTACAAATGCGCGCCCTGATATGCCTCTGCTGCAGCTGTACCCACTGACAACGGCATCCACGTCAATGCCTCCACTATGAATAAGCGACAGTCTTTAAATGAGTAAGGCTCGTATAAACCCGACAATTGATGTGTGGTATCTTAATTCTGTGAGATACATCTGCTGCTCTAGTGTACAAGAAGAATATGCAGCGTCGACCCACCGTCGATGTACGGCCGGTCGTGGTATACATGGGCTTGCAGCCCCCCGTCCCTCCCCTTTCCCAAGCTAAGGTGGTATTAGAGCAAGACGTATAGCGCGCAGATCTGTCGAATGTTAGTCACTGGATTCGAGTGGTCTGAGGGAGAGAGCGAAGGAGGGTAAGGGAGGGTACGTGGAAGGCGGCCTACCAGGCTTAGCCCCATGATCATGGAAATCCAAAAGCACACGTTGTTCAGCGTCTGGCGCTCGCGGACCCAGCGCGTGCGCTGCAGCATGACGATGGGCAGCTGCAGCATCTGGCAGATGAAGCCGTAGCCGCGGATCTTCTTGGTGATGCAGGCCATGACGATCTCATGGCCGACGGCCGAGATGAGGAAGGTGATGACGGTGGCGGCCATCTTGCCCGTGTGCGGGCGCGAGGCGCTGTAGACGTGGCGGCGCAGGAACGAGTAGACGGGCACGTTCCACTCGCGCGAGAACTCCATCCAGTCGGTCGAGTTCCACCAGTCGGCGTAGAAGTGGCGGTCGGCGAAGTAGGTGATCTCGGCGAAGGCGCCGAGGACATACTCGAAGATGACGAGGAAGACGAGGAGGAAGGTGAGCATGAAGGGGAAGAGCAGCCAGGAGATGCTCTCGGCGAGGATGAGGAGGGCCTCGGACACGGAGCCCGACGTGGCGCGCACCACGTCGAGGCGGTGCGAGGCGTCGACGAGGACGGGCAGGATGAACTCCTCGGACGTGACGGTCAGCAGGAAGATGCAGCCGAAGGTGGCGACGATCTTGGCATTGAGCGACGTCCAGTTGATGGACGTGGTGCGCGGGTACTCGAGCTCGTAGCAGAGCGTCGGGCACAGCAGGTAGTCGAGCCAGTTGGCCCAGGTGAGGTTTCTCGGGTACGTGACGTTGCCCATGGGGCTGGTGAGCTCGCGGGCGAGGTCCTCGCGCAGCGTCTCCAGTTCGTCCGCACTGTGGTGGTCGTCTTCGTCGTCTGCAGCCGTTGCCGTCTTGGAGGGAGACAGGGGCTTGCCGATGGCGTCGGCTCCCGAGACGGTTGGTACGCCCGAGACGTTGGGCACGTCCACGACGCTGCCCCTGCGGAGCGCCTCGGGGTAGACATAGGCAGGCGCGCGGTCCGTAGTCGTGACGGTGGGGTCGTCGAGCGCGCGGAGGCGCTTCTCCGTCTCCGAGAGGTGGCCGTTGTAGAAGGCATACGAGTGCATCTTCATGAGCAGGACCATGGTGTGGAGCAGCAGGAACACCTGGGCCGTCCACGTCCACTCGAACCAAAAGGGCACGATGATGAAGAGTGTCAGCCACACAACCTGGTAGACGCTCTGCAACGCCATGCCGCCCCTCTTCCACGTCCAGAAGCTATCGGCGGGTTTGGCGCGCACCCAGCGGTTGAGCGGCAGGCTGATGGCGGTGCTGGCGACCATGAGGAAGTCGGCGACGGCCAGGTGCCACAGCTTGACGGTGAACAGGGTCCATATCTCGAAGCGCATGGGGTATCCGGTATCGCGTAGGTTGCGCAGCATGGTGGTGATGCCCATGATGGCCAGCCCGATCCAGAAGAGGTTGAAGAAGCCGTGGAAGTCGCGGTAGTCGCTCTCCGGGTCGAAGTGGGAGACGCGCGAGGCGAACTCGATGGTCGGGAAGATGCGGCGCCGCTGCTGGGCGCGGGCGAGCTTGCGCGCCGAGGACAGGGACTTTGTCGAGGGGGGCGCATTCTCCGGGACGGGCGTTGAGGTGCCGCTCGAGGCCAGTCAGCCAACAAGCCGCAGACGCGAGCTCGAGACGGGAGAGAGTGTATTACCTCGTCATGGCGCTCGCCGTGTCGGTGTCGCCCGGCATATCGCCCTCGGCAGAGGACTTGCGCGAGAGCTGCGACACCTGCGAGTGCTTGGGCTTCCTGAAGCGTGGCCGCAGGGCATGGCCGTGCTCGTGGCCGTTGGCCACTCCGTCCATGGCGTGGCTCGTTTCGGACAGCTGTCAACGAGGCGACGACGGGTGCTGGCACTTCAATTGGAACAGATGGTCGCGGCGAGGGACCATAGCATCCGTCGGCAGTCGAGCGGTGCCGGGGGAAGAAGAAGTTGTCGTGGATGACAGGAGGCGTGGCCTTGGTTTGAAACCTGGCGGTGGTGGTTGAAATAACAGCAGGAGCGTGCAGGGCTGAACCACGTACGTCACCTCCACAATTAGCTGTCAATCTGGCTGGTGAACTGGATCGACAGGCGAGACCCCGGCCCCACGTGATTGCTGGCCGGCGGGACGGGCCAGCAAGCAGCGCCGTCTGCCTTGGCCTACGGCACCATGACGCTGCGGCCGATCCCACGGCTGTCTTGGCTGACGGCCGTCAGTCGCGGAGGTTGCCGAAGACGGAGATTGAAGAGCGATGGCGGGAGACGACGACGGAGATGGCCAGGAAGGGGAGGTGGATGTTGCAACGCCATGCAAGTGGAAACCTGGGGTGCATGTTGCTCCGTACCAAAGGGCTTCATGGAGACGGCAGCACAGCCCGGTCATGCAATCGCCGACAAGCTTTCACGGATGAAGGCATGGACGCCTTGTCAGGCATCTTCTGAGCACCACCAGGGCACGGACTCGTTGAAATGGACCAGAGCGTGCCCGAAGCCGCAGGGGAATGACAGCGTGTTCTGGAGCGCGCGCCTCGCCTGGCCAGACAATCACGTACCTCAAGGCATCCATCAATCCATCCATCCATCGCAGCGTGCGTGTTCTCCGCGGTCCCTGTCTGTCTGTCTGCCTGCCTGCCTGCCTGCCTACCTGCTTGCATTCGTTGCAAAACAACGCCTCCATCTCGCCGTCCGGTCCGGAATACCGGTGCAACAACCCCCGCGAGTGCCGATTCGCTCATTGCGAGTGCTCATATTACCAATTCAGCTGGTTGGCCCCCGCGGCATCACCATGCGCCACCCGGCTGAGTCAAAGTCGGGTCGATGAAAATAGAGACTGACGCTTGCAGAAAAGAGGGCTATAAACAGCGCCTCCCACGTGGTGGCATTGCCTTGACCACGGCCTGCGATGGGCGGCCGCCTTGCCGTCCCCAGGATCCATGCCCGCGAATCGACGGAAAAGTCGGTCGCGCGACTCATCCAAGGAAGCATTGAGAGACTCACCGCGTAGGACTCTGCCGGTGGCGTCGGTGACAGAACGGGAGGCTGCGTCGGGCGTCTGGCGGCCGAAGGCAGCAGCAATGGCTCGAGAGCGCCGTCACGAGGACGCAGGGGAGGCGAAATGCCATTCTTGACCGTCACGAGCCCCCGGCACACGGCGGCGCAACTCGGTAGCAGCGGCTTCGTCGTCGTCGGTGATGTGCGCGCGACGTGGATACGGACAGGCCAAGGCCAACTACCGACGGGCGGGCGGTGGAGGATGGCGGTTAGATGGCGCCTGTGCCAGGGCCCGAACTCTGACGCCCCAGGGCTGGAGGCTCCCCCGGGCCGCCCTTGTCGTGAGGCTGCAGCGCCCGCCGCTCGCTTCGTCGGCCCCCCTCAAGCCCCTGTAAGTAGGAGGAAGCGCGGCGCTGCAGCGGCCCCTGCCGCTCCCTCCCCTCCCCTCCACACATCCTTCATCCCTCTTAGCGCGCCCGTTTCCGCCTCTCCTTTGCCCACTTCATGCTCCGTCGCTCGCGATTTGATATCCGTCATTGTGCACTTCATCGATCACCGGCAATGCCAAGGGTCGGCGACCAGCCCAGGTCCATCGCAAAGACGGCCACATGCGCCGCAACCGCTTAGACCGACATTGCGAATAGGTAGGCCCTGCGCAAGGCGCTTCCCCGCCTCGTCCTTGTTCCTTGGCGTCGCCCGTCCTTCTCCTCTGCGCAAGGCCCGGCTAGGACCATTGAAGCTGACGATCTGTGTTCAAGGCAGCTTGCATTGACCAAAGCCGCCAGAACGGAACATGAACTCCACGTACGCACCGCACCGACACGGAACCAGGAGATGGACGTCGTGTACATACGCTCCTACCCGTCGCGGCCGCAGGACGTGGACGATTCTTCTGCATCTTCGCCCGGCAATGTCAACCTGCGCCGTTCGTGGCGCGTCTCCATCCGCATCAACGACTGCGACCCTGTCGCCGCCCTCATAACGGACCCTTTCCAAGAGGTGCAGTACCGCACCATCCTTGAGACGTACCTGCGGAGCTGGAGCGCCCCGGCCTTGACCGACGACGACGACGACACGGACGAGGCCGCACGGGCTGAGGGTCTCATACAAGAGTATGGGGAGAGCCTTTTGAGCCAGCTGGAGCTGCAGGCGGGGCTCTTCGGCCTCACGGAGGCCCAGATCTACGTCGTAGAACACCATGACGTCGATCCCACAAACAAGACGCTCGGCGGCGTTCACTGCCTCGCCTGGGAGCTCCTCGAGGCCGTCCAGGTAGCCCATCTCCCCAAGCTGCGCCTGCGCGTCACCCGCATCAGCGACTTCCCAGCTCGCCGCTTTCTCTGCCCGCCGCGGCCCCCGTACTCGCCGTCGCCAATACCCCTGACGGCCATCCAAGCCGACAACAACGCGCAATTCAAGATCCTGCTCGTCATTGCGCGCGATTTCACCCGAACGGGGGCCGAGCGCGATCCGGAGCCCGACCTGGCGCAGTGGCCCTTGATGAGGCTGCAAAAGAAGCTGCGAAGCCGGCTGCTGCTGGAGGTGGTGCGGCCCGGGAGCAAGGAGGAGTTGGAGCGGCACCTGCAGATGAGGGCGGCGCAGAGGGTCGAGTTCAACTTGGTGCACTTTGACCTGCACGGGCGAATCATGAGAGACGAGTGAGTACCCTGCGGTTTCTGTGCCTCGATTTCCCCGAATCGACATGATTGGTTTTCCGCCGTTCACACGCTGACTGTATATTAAGACAAGGAACCCTGGTCCCCTGGCTCCTTTTCGCCAAGCATCACGTCTCGATTGGGCAAGGCTACCACATGCCCGAGACGCAGCTGGCAAAGGCAGAGGAGGTCGCCGAGCTGCTGGCACGGTACCAGGTCGAGAACGTGGTCCTCAACGCCTGCCTATCTGCGTACAACAGGACGGGACCGGCAACGAACCTGGCGCACATCTTCCTCAAGCACGGCATACAGAACGTCTCGGCTATGTGGTTCTACGTGCACTGGCAGACGGTGGCGACGTACCTCGAGGCCTTTTACGAGAAACTGCTCGTCAAGTGCCTCGACTTCCACGTGGCGTCGCAGTGCGGACGGGACGCGATCCGCGAGCAGCCGACGAGCCGGACGGGCAGGGCGTACCACGACTTCTTCCTATGCGTCAACTACGCGCGAAAGGTGCACAGGACGCAGAGCATGCTGATGCGGGAGCCCAGCCCCACGCCGTCGGCCAAGTCGCAGGACTCGTCCACGTCCACGTCCAACAACTCGCTGAAGAGCCTGCGCAGCGGAGGGTGGAGGTCGTCGACGCCGCGGCTCGCCGACAGCCTTATCATCGGCGACGAGCCCATCATGCGGCTGCAGCTGCACCTCCTGGAGCTCGAGTACAAGCTCGTGACGTTCCGGGTCGTGTACGCGAGCGACCTGCGGCAGGCCGGGTCGGACCTGAACGCGACTATGGAGCGCATGGTCAACATGTGGCTCGGCACCAACCTCATCGACGAGGTCCTCTACTACAAGGCCAAGGACTTCGCCAAGCGCAAGATCCTCACGGGCAACGTGTCCCCCCGCGAGCGCCGCACGCGCGCCACCACGGGCGGCTACCTGCAACTGCTCTTCCCGCGGGCGGTGCGCTCCCTGCGGCAGACGCTGCACATCGTGAGGGAGGTGGACCCGGTCCTGGACCCGGGCTGGCAGGCGGACGAGCTGGAGAACCGGCGGCGCGAGGAGCGGCGGTCCCTGGCGCAGGAGGGGCTTCAGCGCTTCGCCAAGAGGCTGCACGCAGACGGCCACAGCTACATGCTGATCCTCGGCAGCGGCAACGCGCAGTGGTGGAAGACGTATCTGCACCAGCTCGAGGGCGAGTGGTGGGTGCACATGCCGTGGGGCTTCACCGTCCACAACCGCTGCCTGCCGGCCGAGGGCGCTGGGCGCGTCAGGGGGCTGTGAGGCGTGGGGACGCCGTGCTTTCTGTACGATATCTCACATCACGGGGTGGACGGCGTTGCTTGCATCCATCATCATCCGAGGTCCACGACGGGAGTTTGCTAGGCGTGTGTTTGTTTAGCTTTGCATGGAGCGTGCGTGGGCGGGACGGCACGAGAACACGGGTTGTAAGTGCGTGGGCAACGGATTCATGGCATTTGTTATTTATTATTTGCGTTTTGTTCTAGAGCATTAGAAGGGGAATCATCAAGTCTGTCTGTTTTACAACGATCATCTAGGCGCGTCACTTCGCAAGCTGTTGGTGACGGCAAGGGCCGACGTCGATGACGACCGTGTGCGAGACTCGGCACCATCACCGCGCAGCAATGACAAAGACGTCTCTCCGCAGCGCGATGCCGTTTTGCACCGGTCCCTAAGACTCGTCAGAGTGAGTCACAATGTAGTCACAAAAGCCTCACTGCCAAAGAGGTCAAGGAAGATCAAGATGGCAACGGAAACGGAAACGCCGCTGCAACAGCTCAGTCAAGCGCACCGGTGCTCTCGCATTGCATCGAGCGAACATCTATCCTCTAGCAAAAGAGCGTGGTATCCTCACTGCCGCACCCCCAAACCCAAACGCCTCGTCTCCGCGCAAGCAGAAGACTTAACACCACGTCCCGTGGCGTGTATGCACCCAGCCCACCCCAGGCATGTTCTTCTGCCACTGTATAGCGAGCGACGACCGCGCAGGTCAGCACACGAAAGTAGAGGCGACGTTCGTGCCCTGAGCGTGCGCCTGCGCCTTGTCAGGCATCCTACTCGCAACCTCGTCGCCCACCACACTCAATGCTCCAGACACGCATATCCTACTCTCTCCGTCATGTAATCATCCATCGTTTGCGAGCGCATCGTGGCGCTTCCCGCCAAGTATCATGTTTTGTTACCAACACATTTCGATTCGTTAGTGGCTGTCGAGATCCAGCAATGAGGGAATGCCCGAGAAGAGAAAACAGAAAGTTGAAAGATAAAACGGGCTCCCGTCCACGGGGTATTGGCGACCCGTCGTCGCTACTATAGTGTCGTATTTGTGAAATGAAGCCACGCCCTCCAATGTAGAGAATTACATTTGCATCCCAACGCCAATCATCCATATGCCGAGTACTCTTCGCGGTACGGCTTGTCGTAGTAGTTACTGTACTGCACATCGTCGTATCCATATGCCTTCGACGTCTTCACCCTGGGGAATGCGCTGTAGCCGCTTTCGCGTGCGGGCATCGACGGGCGCTTCTCCGTGACGGGGACGGCGTAGCTTCCGGAGGTGGAGTAGTAGCGGACCTGCTCCGCCTCCGGCTCGAGACGGCGCGAGAAGCTCTGCGGCACCGCCCGCCCGCCGTCGACGTGGTAGCGCGCGACATGCTCCGAGCGCGGAGCCTCGGGGGAGCGGTGCCGACGGCTGCTCCTATGCTTGCGGTCGTGGGCGCGACGATCGTATCCATCGTCCGAGTCCGACTCCTCCTCGATCTGGGGCTGCATGCGCGAGCGCTCACGGCCGCGAGGAGCTGCTTCGCCGAAGGCGGCGAACGTCTTGGACCTGGCTATGCCGGGAGCGGGTCTGGTGAAGCTGGCGTCAACAGGCAAGGTACTGGTGCGAGGCAGCTCGCGTCGGGGGGGTGAGCTGGATTTGACGGGCGTCGTCGACGCCGACTTCTGGAATTGTGCCGTGTGTCGGGTTGTCGGCGATGCGTTCACGACGATAGGGTCGTCCAGGACCTCTCTCGATGAAACCTTATACGAGCGTTCCCGAGACAACCTGGGGCTGTCTCCGGACCCACGACGTGGCTTTGCGGAAGACCTCCGGACATCATCGTCGGGTGGCATGCCAAAGGGCGACGATTGACCGGCCACTGGCGGGGGCGTCGGGGCTGGCGGCTGTACGTTTCGCGAGTGATAGTTCTTGGCTTTCGATGCCTCGATGTAGGACGCAGCGTAGTCAAGATGGCTGTAGGAGCGCTGCAGGCCTGGGTGAGGGGGTGGCATGGCCGCGGAGTCGTCTTCGCGGCCCAGGGATCGCTCTCGCTTCTCCTCGTACTTTTTGCTGCTCGACTTCTTCTTGCTCAACGTCGGCACCTCATCATCAAAGGCCTCGATATAAGGCTTGGCATAACGCTTGTCGTTCGTCTCCCGCTTGATTTCCTTGGCCCTCTGCTTCTCACGCTGCTTCTTCTCTGCGCGACGCGCTTCCTTGGCTTGGCGAGCGGCGGCATCCTCGGCTCTCCGACGAAGATCACGCTCTCGCTCCTTTTCGCGATCTCTTGCATCTCGATCTCGCTCTCGTTCCCTCTCTGCCTCTCGCTTCGAAGGCCTCTCCACGTAGCTCGCTTCCCGCCTGGAAGACCGAGTCGGTCCGGCGTCAAAAATGCGAGGGCCGCGGCCGATATCGTCGTCCCACGACCGAGAGTGGGCACTGTACGACTTTGTAACGGGAGGCGGCGTTCGCCCAGAGTGGGATGACGATCGTGCAGGCTCGGCGGTGTAGACATCGTACTCCCTGGGCGAGGATCGGGGTGTCGAGATGTTGGCCTTGGCCTGGAACTGCTTGCGCAGTTCGGCCAGCTTGACCTGGTCGTCGTACCTTTGGCGTTCCTTGTCGTTGGAGAGGAGTTCGTATGCCTGCTGGACCTTCTGGAACTCGTCCTGCTTCTCGGCCTTGAGTTTCGGATCCTGCACCTTGTCGGGATGGCACTTCAAGACCAGCTTGCGGTGCGCGGACCGGATCTCCGGGATCTGTGCATCTTTGGAGACGCCGAGAATCTTGTACGGATCTGGAGGCAGCGGCGTCATGTTGAGTGGTCGAGGCTGGCAGACGCCCTCGAGGTCCGTCGATTCAAAGCTGAAGAGCAGAAAGGCTAGGTGGTCTCTCTCATCGATCGCCGGGCGAGAAATGGGCTCTGCCGCGTTGGTTGCGGCTGACGTGGGTTGCTGCACGAAGGTCCCTGTTGGCCGTGATCAAGATTGGGCTCAGGGCGACCAACTGTTACCGATGCGCGGCGAATAGTGGCCCGGGGCGAGCAGACAAAATCCCGCACGGGAGACCGGTGCAACTGTTCCTCGGGCTTGGTGCAACTACCCGGGAAAATGATGAGTGAAGGCGTCTCTCCCACGTTCGTCCGTTGTTGAAAGTCGCACAACCGGGCCTGACGGCGTTGGTGGTTGGTGTTCGGTCGCCTCTTGGAAGGCCCCGGGTCCCCAAAGGGTGGCTGCCGAAGAGTGATGAGGTCACGGGCTTCCAGGGGTTGTCGGGGGACCTTGATTCGCCAGGGGGCTGGGGGGACACTAATGGGGGGCGGATCAGACACCAGCAAGCCGTGGGCGGGGCGAATCCGTCCAGTGAGTGGCCGTGGAAGCGCTCCAGCGGCCTCGGCGGGGGACGGATGGCCGATGGATGGATGGGTGACGGGGGTGTCAGGCAAAAGAGAAGCCCGCAGAAGCCTGGCAGGCGGGCTTGGCCAGTGGTTGAGGGGCGCTGGCGGTGGTGTGTGACGGTAGGATCGGTCTTGTGCTGCGCTGCGCGAGAGCTCAGCTGATGGGACAGGCGATTGATGGTGGAATGAAGAGCCAAAGTGCAGCGAAGGCCGCCGGCAGCGTGAGGAACGAGAGCAGACGGTATACGCGCGCCTGGTGACTCGGCTGGTGACTCGGCTGGTGACTCTGCTGATGACGGTCCTGGTGGCGCGTGAAACCCGTCTCCGCGTCCTTCGGGCTCGGGTCTCGGGGAAGGCGAGAGAAGCAGCCTGGAAGAGGCGGCAGCAGGGCCGACGGGGCGATGACCAACCGTTGCCCGCCAGATGTCAGGGCCGGCTGGTTGGTCCAGCGAAAGAGGAGGATCTGCAGCAGCTGCCGGAAGCGAGCCGTCGTTTGCCGTGCGCCAGTCAGAGCGAGGAGGCCCGGCGAATGAAGGAAACAGGGCCGACGAGCGGGCGATGGACGAGTCTTGAGCGTGTCAGTGCCAAGGTACCCGCGAGGGATGGGCGAGTACGAGTACGCTTCTCACCTCCAAGTCGCCTGAGGGAGCCGGAAGTGGCGTGGCGGTCCGAGAAGCGGAGTCGCGAGGGGTACGGCGCAATGAGGGGCAAAATGCCTGGCTGCAGATGTTCCAGCTCGGGTTGCCCCTGGGAAGGACGGCTCCGCCTGGGACGGCTCGCCGGTTGGCGGGATGCTAAGAAAAGACTCGGGCCACTGGGCGCCGTGGCTTGGGGGCGGTGCAGCTGGTGCGAGGGACCAGACCTTCTGGGCCAAGGAGCAGGCGCAGCGACCGAGCAATGCGAGGCAACGCAATGGGGCGGCGACGTTGAGATGACGGCGGCGCCGGGACAGCGAGAGATCCGGCCGCGCGCTGAGAAGAGCAGTGCTGACGAGGCTGCGACGACCGAAGCAAAGTGCTCGTAGAGCGTTGGTGGTCCGTAGAGCAGAGTACGAGTACGGGCAAAGTGGCGGTATCCCCCGACTGGACTGGCGAGGTGTCCGAGTCGCGCTGGCGGTGGAGCGGTGGCTGATGGCGGCTCGCCCGCTGAGTCGTACAATGAGGTAGTCGTCGCTGTACTTGTAGATGTCGTTTCGGCGGTGGTGGCGATACGGTGGCACGCTTGGTCCGCGATGGGCCGGGCCTCGCCTGACAAGAGAAGCCCTTCTTCGCCTTGATCGAGCAAGGCGATGGTGATGCGGGCGGGAGGGGGAGCAGTGTGCCGGTTGTTATTGGATCCGCAGCCCTCAGAAACGGCCCTGCGATTGTCCCGGCGACGGACGCGAAGCTTCGAGGAGACAGGCGGTGAGGCGATGCTTCGCAATCGTCGTGCTCGTACCTGTCCGTACCTCCCAACTCGTCCCTAGCTGATACACGCGGCGAGCACCAGCAGCTCCACCGCGTCCCGCAGAGGGGCAACGACCAAGTTCGCGACTCGGATTGGGGGGATGATGCCTTGGATGCCTCACGGCAGCCGCACCCTGCGCCGAGAGAAGCGGGCTGCGGGATTCGCGGATCGTGGGGCTGGCGGACAACAGTCGCCGCGGGAACGGGCCACGATGCGATGGATGGCAGGGCGAAGTCGTCTCTATGCCAGACAGGCGGCCAGGAATAAAGGAGCCTGGAAGGCAACAACAGAGATCCCGCGTGCTGCTCCTGCACCCAGACGCGGGCGCGATACTGCTGTACTCGCAGCTGGTCGCCTGTCACGCCCGGCCTCGGGAGAGGCGACCCGTTTGTCAATTCTCCTTTCAAACCACTCTACGCGTACTCGCATGCACGGCCAGACCCAAGCTCTCCGCTAGGAGACACGTCGATCAGGGGCTTCGACGCGGACGAAAAATCGCCCCTCCTACCTAGGTACGTACGCATCATTGTCCCGCAGCTACGCCGTAGGTAGCTGCCAACCTGAGCAAGCTGCGCTACCCTACCCTACTTGCCTACCTAGCTAGCCTTGCTGGGTCTGTTAGGTATTACGGACGACCTGCGAACAACATCTGTTCCGGCACCACGACGAGCTCAGTTGCGGAGCCACGGGCGGATATGCTGCTGCCTCGTGTCGTAGCTGGTGGTGGGGAGGGACTGGCCGCTGACATGCATCCCCAGAGGCCTCATCGTACCCCGCTGCGCAGGTACATACAAGGTGAATCTACCCCGATACAGAGCCCCCTAATTACTCGATTGAGCTTCAGCCAACAGCCACGAGCGAGCTAGCAAACACCCAGCCGGGCTCCGCGAGCCGAGAAGGGCCGCCTCAAGAGGGAAAACCGAGCTTCCTTGGGACGACGAGGGGCCTCACCGGCTTGAACAGTGCCTTGCGTGGATGGATGAATGGATGATGAATCTCTGGACCTGCAGTCCGGCTGCAGGACACCATCCATCAGAGGAAGCCTACGAGTAAGCTAGCGACGCAGAGCTGCAGCACATATCACCGGCGCTTCGCCCCAGACCGACCACCTTGACGGCGCGGCTTCATCGAAAAGGCCGCTGGCGGCACTCGTCGTCCCGACCGCCTCACGAGTAAGCTCCCCGGTCTCCTGTCCACATCATTCATCGGCAGTCTGCCAAGATGGAGGGGCTCCCCTTGACGAGCAGGCAGGGATTCCGGCGTGGAGGAGGGGGGCGACAACGTGGGGCCAGCAAAGCCCGGATCAGCCATGCGCTACGCCGACATGCCGGGTCATCATTGGCAGCAGCAGCATTGCTTCGTACGGCATGGATGATGTGTCGCTCCATGGCCAGGACAGGAGAGGCTGCATGGCTGCCAACGCCGCGGTGTACCAGTAGCTCGGCGGACGTGTCTCAAGCCAAGCTTTCGACAGCGGCTCCGCTAGAATCCCATCGAAATGTGATTGGGCGGGCCAGGGCCGCGATGAGACGACCGCCTTTGCTCAGCATGGCAAGTGTTCCCCCAGCTGTTACTCGACGACGAATCAAACCCGTCGGGCGCGCAGGACGGGGCCAGCACGAGGGCGGCGGCGGACTGTGCGCAGTCTCTCCCTCAGCTCTGGACGACGGCCGCTGCAGCTTGCTGGATGGAGGCAAAGGCATGGGGCTTGTCACTGGCCGAGTCCATATGCGGCCTCTGCGTGATTGACCAGAAACGGGGCCGTGATGGGGATTCCCCAGATATACAACCAAAGAGATCGTCCAACACGCCCGAAAAGCGGATGATCAGCTGGTGGCCGTCGACCTTGTTTCCTAGTGGCCCTCTGGAGGCATTAATCGCCGACTAACTCCAGCCGAAGCCAAAGAATCGGACCAGGATATGGCGCTCATCACCGGGCAAGCAGATATGGATAACGCGCAACAACCACGCCACCATAAACACGGTGGAGGCCAGACTACGGAGTACCAGTCCAAGGTTCCGCGGATCGGAGCTCGTCGTCGAAGAGCCAGGGAAGACGCTTTTCCCATCAATCTTATCCGCGGCCGAGCCTGATGGCCAATTATTCGCAGTCATCGTGCCACCCTCTCCTTGTAGGAATATACGGACAGATGCCGGGCATGCGGGCCAAAGCGCTGTGCCGCAAGGGTCTTGTCACTAGCCCAAAGGTTTCGCTTCTCTATCACATCTGATCCCCCTGCCTGCCCCGCGCCGTGCTCAAATAGTCTTGAGCAGCCATGCGGCATGGCGGCTGTGGTGTGTGGCGGCCAGCAAGCCCGCACGTGGTGAATGTTGGGGGAAATCCACGTCAGAGCCTGATTCACGATGCCGCATCGAGCGTCGGCGGTTGTATCTGCTTGACATCGGGGTTTGGGGGGTGGTAGCCCGCTCCCGCGTTTGGCGCGCGAAGGACACCCCCGGTTCTCGCGCCGCCGCTCCACGATCGTCTGTCAGAGCGTCGGCCGTCACGGGCAGCACATGGTCAGCTGCGGTCGCCCGGGCTTCTTGAGGAGCAATTGCCAACCGGAAGGTTCTAGGTGCTTTGCATTGATGCCCTCTCCGTGCGGACTTAGATGATGCGGCTCTTTGGATGTCGGACAGTTTTGTTGGGCGTCGAAATACAACTTCCACACCTCGAGTCTAGATACGAGTCTGCGTCCAACAGCCAACTGATTTACGAATCAAACCCTCATCGATCATGCGGAACAAGACAAGTTCCGTCGTCAAGGTAGACATTTATTCCTCCCACACCGGCAAGTAGACGTCGACGACAATCGGTTTGTTGTACAACTTGCCTCCGGTGTGCGGATAGCTGCTCTTCATGATTGCCGCGTTCACCACACAAGTCTCTCTCCTATCCATCCTACCAGCCAGCGCCTCATGATCGCAGCGTG
This sequence comes from Tolypocladium tropicale, assembly GCA_024340005.1. NCBI lineage: Eukaryota > Fungi > Ascomycota > Sordariomycetes > Hypocreales > Ophiocordycipitaceae > Tolypocladium > Tolypocladium tropicale. The sequence continues at coordinate 37,444 of JALHBU010000201.1, read as the reverse complement.
GTGAGCTCAGATTTCCCATGCCAAGCATGCTTGGTGTATGAATCTCGTCCTCTAGGCTACTGGTAGCGCTCGGATCGGCCGTTATGGGGGACGAGGCGGGTTCTGCATCGAGCTTGGAGTTTGCGGGCGGCTGAGGACGGCTGTGGTGGCCGTAGTCGAGGGCGGGAGCATGCTTTCCTGTGAGGTCGACGAGGCTGTTCTTGTTGTTACCTGCTCCAGGATCCGTCCAGGGGACGGCTGTTGCCTCGGCATACGCTTCTCCTCGCTTGCCGTCGAGATCCCACGTCACGCGCTCGGCGCCGCGGCCGCTGTGGACGTGTCCGCAGACGGCCAACCGAGGCCGCACCCGCCAGAGCGACCGCCGGAGCGCCTCGCAGCCCGCCGCTTGTTGCTCCGTCGTCTGGTCGCAGTGAGCCCGGGGTGGCGTGTGCGTGACGACAATGTCGGTCGTGAGCGGGATGCTCTCCCAGAGCGCCGGCAAGCCGCTGCCGGCCAAGGTGTCCGGCGTGTCGTAGTTGAATGCCCAGAGGCCGTATCGGGGCGAATACGGTGAGCCGAAGACTGTGAATTCGGTGTGCGGTCCGTCGGGGGCTTTGAGGCGAACGGTGGCGGAGTCGTGGCAGAGATAGGTGATTGACGGGCTAGAGGTAAAGAGGGAGAGGCAGGCTTCCGGCGACTGGGGGCTCTGGTTGTGGAAGGAAGATCCATGATCGCGGTAAAACGCAGAGTCCAAGGTGATGTCATGGTTCCCTGCATCGAGGTGTCAGACGTACTTGGGTCATCGATATCGAGCGGTGGTCGAGGTGCATACCGGCGATGATAATCTTGGCTTCAAAGTCGGCGGCCTCGAGCCACTTTACAGTTTTTGAGAGCTGCGGTGAGGCATGAGCTACGCACTCCTCTCCCTTGTCTACGAGTCTCACCTCTGAGTAGCTGCCCTGGTTGGTGAGGTCGCCAGCGTGGATGAGGACGTCTCCTTTCGGTAGCTTGGGGTAACTGTTGTGCGTATCCGAGATGCAGACGATCCTCGTCCGCCGCAGTGTCGGCGTCGCCATCTCGACGGACCTGTCACTGTCTCTTCGGTCAGCAGTTTCACCGTGACCTGAAAGATATCGACTGTCTCGCCGGCGTCCACGCGAACGCACCAGCGGACGGGCAATGGCGTGTGCCGTCTCAGAAACGCCAAGCGGGGTTGAAGCCGCAAATAACCTCTGGAATGGGCAACACGCCGTCATCACGTGTCACGTTGCGGATCGAAGTTCTCTTACCGTGAGACACTCAGAGTGGGATACGTACAGTGACGAACTGATGATGTTGAAGCCTGGGGATTGGTTGTTGCCGTGAGGTGTAGTTGATGCCGTCCAGTCTCAGCGCAGAAGACCTGAAAAGTACAGCTCGAACCGTCGAATCCCCTACAACAGGAATGAACTGGTCATGAAGGCGGAACAAGTATTTGAACGGCATTGCATTGGGCGAGTTGGCTTCTTATCATCTTTTCGGGAATCAATGGAGACGCGGGTAATTCGTATAAGTGTCCGTATGGAGACAGTCGTTGCCTCGGAGTCTGCCTTGGTAGGTACTCAAGCTGCTCTGACTCATCCAGCTTGAAGCGGTTTTTGAGACCCGTTCATTGAACGGTGTCATTGTCTAAGCCTCGTAGCAGCTTCTCGCTTCACATTCCGTCTTTTTCAACCCTGTTCCGCGATCATTGTGGTGTTGCCGAGCGATGCGGGAGGCTTCCGTGCCGCGGAGGTAGTACCGACAGCGGCCGGCGACGCGAGTCCCACGATCGCCGATGTTAATTTACGTTGGCTCCCTCCCTGTACGGAGTACGGACCACGCACATGTCTGGCGCCGGCCAGCCTTGCGACTGTGAGAGAGATTGAACGGACCAGCGTGGCACGCCGGTGTTGCTGCGGATGAATTGCGCCGGCGTGGCCGATGTTTGAGGCATGGTACCGAGTGCCTGCGTGTCGGCGACAGTTTGCCAGGACCCTGAGTTATACTTTTTTTTTCAATCTCTCGTGTACTTGCGAATTGGGTTTTGACAGGGGCGGGCATTTGTGTGCGACCTGGACTGGCATCTGATTCCAGGTCATAACTGTTGCTCGGACATGTTGACAACAAAGCGGATCCAGGGAGGTCCAATCTTCATGCGGGCACGCACGTTAGCTAACATGAGACGTCAAGGATACGAGTCCCAATTGTTGGCGATTCCCCGGCTGCCTTGTGTATTCTTGCATCGTCTCATAATGTTCCGCGTGTCGCATCGATGGTTCGGCGCTGGCAGCCGAGATACGCGATAGCAAAGCCTCATGCTCCTGCGCTGGGAAGCGGCCGCAAGGCATGCATGGATGTCATGGTGGGCAAGGCAGTATAGAGCTGTTGCAAAAACGGACAGCTGCACTCATACCCATGGCATGCGGATGGGCAGACTGCCAGTGGGTGTCTGGTAGTTGGTAAGATACCTTAAGATGGTGCGATTGTTGCGGAGCTGCTGCCGAGCTCTCTGCCATCCGTCCCGTCAGAGGAAAGCCTGCGAGGAGCCTTGCTAAACAATTAACGGCTAAAACCGCTCGTACAGCTGCAGTCACCAGCAGGTCTGTCTAAGCCAATATCTATGCCATTGATTCTCATACAGGACGCCGCCCGCAGTTTTTTTTTTTCCCAGTGCCATGCGGTGAACGGCCAGACGGCGAAGTGCCTGATGTCGGGTAAGGTACCTACCTACTATCTGACGGAGCAACAGGGCAGAGGCGACTCCCTACAAGTGCCCGTCCTGGCCGTCCCGCAAAGCCATCAAGGCCATCCCAGGGGACCGACGGGGAAACCCCACTGAAGCCAGGCAGCGCCGCAGCCACCAGTATCCCCCAGCGCCGCTTCCAGGCGCTTTGCCGCCACTGGACAGCCAACCGCTGGGCTGCCCTGACGGGCAAACGACACCAGCGTCACCCTCCAATTACCTCCCGCCCCATCCGACCCTCAGGCTCGGGCCACTCAACTTCCTACCTCGGGCATCTCCGTACTCTTAGACGCGTCGCGAGCTCAGCAGCTCGACTCCCTGTCCCGGTTTGGGCCTCCTCGGCGTGCTGGACTCCCCTCTTCCTGCAACACCAGCTCCGCGAGCCTCCTCTGCCGCTGCAGGCGTGTTGACGGCCTC